>JAGDQP010003390.1:9165-47870 GCA_022664845.1 Lepisma saccharinum
CCTTCCAACAGCATATTAAGGGAAGATATGCCAGGTTGTTATCAAATAACGTGAACAAACTTATTTTTTTAAATCTTACATACTCGTCATTGACATAGCTACCAACAATGGAGAGCTTTTCCATATTTGCTATATTTACAGTTTCATCTACTAATGCAAAAAACATCTGGATATTCAGGCAACAAATTCCTTAATTGAAACTTGATTTCAGATTTCAATCATGTGATTTTATTGGTTAGAATTTTCTCTCCTCATAGGCGAATGTGGTGGTCGTGTGGTTTGAGGCATTAGACCAGCATAAGGTCGCGGGTTCTAGTCGATTTTAACAAGGGTTGTACTCGCATAATCGTGACAGGCCGAAGGCAAAAGTCATGCTCCACACAAAATAAGGTTTACCAATCGTTCATATTCTCCCCTTATGACCTGAAACGTCACATTAGAACTTTATCATTCATATCTAATGTATGTTAAAGTAATTTCTTCTCTACATACAAAATACCGAAACTGCTTCAACCATAGGTGCGAAATGTTTATACTTAAAAAACCTACCCTTGTTGACATTATCAGTAAGAGGAATTACCATATTTTTCATTACTCTCTTGAAATCGTAGCCTACTTTTATCGGCGCTATCGATATGATTATCACAGAAATCTGTTGTCGAAATGTATGGTCTGTTTTTTTTCTTCTTCAAATTTTTGAATTTTTATTTCGCTGGTTATGGTGAAGGTTATTTACCACATTCGCCTAATTGTGAAACTATAATGTAGAACGCATAATACGATCCCATATCTATTTAGAATAAATAAACAATTATATCGGGATGGACGATAAGCGATATTGCTGTTACCGTCCTTACAATTAATTTTAGTTTTTAACAATTATATACTTCCAAACATAACTTAAATATATTTCTTGCGGAAATACTCTCTTCCCAAGTTCATATAGGTGAAGTCAAGGGGAAGGATATATCCCACCCTTACCTACGCCACTGAGCATAGGGGATAAAGCGTTGGTTCGCTTGACGGAAGGTAGAATCAAATTCCACTGAAGTCATTTTTCACTTTTTTATTTTTGATAAGTAGATTAGTTTTTGTTACTAGTTATGAATAAATACTCTCTTTTGCTTCTTTCTATACATCTTCAACATTTTATTGCGTCGTTTTAGTGTTCAAAAGATGATGCCTTATCTGAATAGATGGAAATTCATCTTGAAAATATTAAGTTCCCATCGACAAGAACTACCATAAATACATTTTTTTTTACGAGTGGAAATTTATAATCTTCTCTCCGATGGGTATCCGCTCTAAAAGAGCAGTTTCTCTTTCCGCTTTTGCAAAATGAAATATTTCGCTCAAATCAAGCGGAATTATGATATTTGAATTTAGTGTGTTTATGTAGCATGATTATTGGTGTGTGTAAAGCTAAAAAATAGGAATAAATAATATCTCTAACAAAAGCACTAATGTTTGTTTTACTATTTCTAATGTAAATTAGAACTTTAAATTACCTGAAGTCAGTTATGTACGAGGAGACGTCGAGATCAAATGAAATGGTATTTGGCGCTCCCACTACATGGCCCTTTATGTTTTTTGCTAAATATTTTTTTTTTCGCCTCACGTTTTAAATAGTGATTTCTAATTTTTCCTTGTATAGTGCGCCCCTGTGAAAGTTGCGCCCGTAGGCCCGGACCTAGTCGTAAATCCGGCTCTGCCTATTTGTAGTCAGCAAAGTGCCTGAACACTGTTCTTGTCTTCGTCGCTTTAGTTTGCAAGCGAAATATTTCCTATTGTGTAGGTTAACGAAAAGTATGTGGACGAGTTTCCATTCAGCGAAGAGGGTGGCGTTATTAGGAACCTATGTTCCTAATAACGCCACCATGTAACGATTTTTTTGTAATTTTCTCCCCAGCTCTCATTGTACACCAATCTTTACATCACACTGCTGGTATGTAGGGCACTTAAGCGCATTTTCACACAAGCTGTTTTGGAGTTCTAACCATGGTTTAATGCTCTTAAAGTGGCGTTATTTGGCTCATCTACCTTATTAGATGTAGAAAGCAAGATTTGGAAAAACTGATAAATTTTAAAGTTTCATACAGTGCATACTTTTCAATTCTATTTGAAGCACATGTAACCTCGATAATCTCTAAAATTAGTATTAAATGATAAAGAAAGCAAATATATAACTTTAAACCTCTTTCTGCAAATTAGCTTCATGCAAGAACGGTCCTCAATTATTTTAAGGTTTTTAACCCTCAGGATGGTTTCTTTTCCTTCAACTAAGTTCATTTTACTGTTCTTATATGATGCTGAAAATGGTATTCGTACTATTTTATGCTATTAATAGAAATTTCTATAAATCCAATATTTTCTCTAAGTGGCGTCTAAATATCGACCTGAATTGAAAGAAAAAGAACATATTTTTAAAAAAAATTACAAGATTTTTTTTTATCAACTCAAATGTGCGTTGTCGAAGCTAAAATTGCGTCAATTTTGACGGAAATTCCGTTCGGCTGGCAACACTAATATCAATACGAATTACTTCTAAACTTTTAATCGAGAGAAAAAAAGATCCTACTTCCTAAAAACGAAAAAGATGTTTAGTGGGTCCCAGTGACCTAGGTGTATCTTAAATGGAAGTATTTTTAAATTATAAGTTAGATACGGTTAAATACATTCTTCATGTGTATAAAAAAGAATATCTCCATACAGAGGCGTCATTTAGGGGGGCAATTGACCCCCTCTGGGTTTGAGAATAAATATACACTCACTAAAATGTAAAAAAAAAAAAATAATTAAAAAGCCAAATTAAATCGTCGTAAAAAGACAATGAAAAGTAAAGAAATATAATAATATACTTTTTTTTTCAATTTCGATCCTTTGTAGGAATTCGGAACCAAATTCGTAACGAAAACAACAAATTGTAACATGCTACTCAATGTAGGTCAGTGAGTTTTAATGGAGAACTAAAGTCTTGACGCCACATCCGTTTGGTTTCCATAGCGACGGCGGAGACCAAGTCTAAACAAACAGTAAGTTTAATGGCAGGAAGGTAGAAAATCGGTTGTGGAAGCAATGACTGTTAATATTTTTCGAACTGTTGATTATTTCTGTGACGAGCGGGAACTGATTGAAAGAATAGAAAATGCTCTGGAGTCCAGATATGATACTTTTTCTTACATATGACCAAGATTTGATGCACATACGACGGAAAGTGCAAGAAAGGACATATGAATAGTAAATATAATGAGTATCTAAGTTTTATTCCGGTAATTTATGTTTTTATGAAACACATACAAAGGTACTATTAACTTTCGAAATTTTGATTTATGCTATATTTTGTATACTTTACCTCTAGCTTTCCGAGGTATAGTTCATGTCCCTGTGACAATTAGGAGGGGTACTAGGGCCGCCAATTCGTGCAGGTCTACGATTTTCTTGAAATTCCTATCCGGCGTATAAAGGTTAAGAGGGCTCCTCGCTCCAACCCCACATTTTAAACATTTTTCAAAATATTTTAAAAACTAAGAGCACTATCAAAAATGTAAGAGAACATAGCGTACTAGAACTTACAAATTACTATGAAATACAATGGACAGCGATCTCGAAATCTTGTCCATTGATTAGTACTGAGACTTTAATTAAATAATGACGTCATAATCTTTGAAAACGTATCACTCATCCATGGACAAGAACTCGAGATCGCTGTCCATTGTATTTCATAGTAATTTGTAAGTTCTAGTACGCTATGTTCTTACACTTTTGATAGTGCTCTTAGTTTTTGAAATATTTTGAAAAATGTTCTAAAAGGGGGGTTGGAGCGAGGAGCCCTCTTAAGGGTGGAAGCTATTTCGGGGGTCTTTTAAATGCGCCATTCTGAAATGACTGGGGACATTGCCCCCCTTCCATAAATGCCTCGCTCGGCAATTGCATTTTAGAAACATTTTATCTTTAAGTACAAATTTACAAGAACAAAAATAAGTTACAAGACTTTGCTTTAAATACATTTGAAGAAATCTATTTGCATGATTTTCGGAACATATCTGATCAATTTGCTATTTGAGAGTACTGGATTCATCATACACTTTTGCCTAACAGTTCCCAATTGAAATATAAAAACAAACAAACAACATATTGCTAAATAGTTTTAAAAAACGTAACCAAACTCGAAATTTAGGGGGTAGTAAGCAATTGGTTGCGCTGGCTTTGGGAAAGGGGAGAGGGTTAGTTGATAGTCCATCGGGGTCGAGATTACGAATGCAGTTTTGTGATTGGCTGAATTTCAAAAGATTCCTCGATTCTGCTTGGGTTAGTGACGTCGAAGCAGCAAGGGAAAGAAATAAATTTTAGTGGCTTATATATGTTTATCGTGAATAGTTAAAATATTTATATATTCTCAAAAATGTCTGCGATGACATCGGTAAGTGTTCGTTTTTGTTTGCCATTATCTTTATTTATTTGCGATAGTGACATACTGGACATAAAGAACTTGTAAATATGCATTCTTGCACCTGTGTTGACGGGTAGAAGCAAGAAATCTTCAGATGTCTGCATTAAGAAACGCAGGCATATATACGGTAATGTTTTTTTAATCCTTGAAAACAAATTGGGGAATGGAATATTTTCTAAATTACTATTAGTCATGATATTTCTTTGATGCTTACGTAAAGGAGCGTACACGTTTAAATAATTGCGTTATTTGTATGAGAATAATGTTCAGTTAAGAATGCTAGTGGGCGATGAAAAAAGTAAGGTTTGTTTGATTTTGTGATTAAGTTATCGAAGTTGCAAATTAGATTAACAAAGATGAGGAAATGAATTTTAACTTTATTACCGATTCCTGATATTCCATGAGGGCGAAAGTAGAATGTTTTTGTACATTTGTACCCAAGCGATTTGATTACTACCCTAGAGTGGGGAAGGGTACTCTTAACCTTTATGCTCCGATTACACGTTAAAAGAGGGTGCCTCGGGGCCACAATAAATTCAGAACGTTTATTGACTACAAAATAATGCTGCACATGTTTATATTGACATTTCAAGAATTCAACCCTTGTATCCCTGTAGTCGGTAGAATGCTCGGTTCCGTGTAAATTACCTCAAATGTGTACATAACTGGTCTATCCTGTGCTATTACCTTAAATTTTTATTTTTTTCCGTATATAATGGCACAAATGGGCATAAATAGCGTCCCTTACGTATTCAGTAAACTTGTTTTGCTATTTGTAACGAAAACCGACTTAACTTTACTAACCTAAGATCAATTATGCGCAGGGTGGACCTGCTCTTTAAGCCCTCTCTAAATGATTTACGAAGTAGCTCATGTAACGCACGAACAAGTTGCGGAGACATCGAAAACAGTAACTGAACTTGTAAACAAGCCTTGCACACTATGTTCAAGATGGCAGTTTCATTTTATGATGTAAACGTAGTTCTGAGTTTTTTTTTTTTTTGTCATAAGGTCTCAATAATTGGCTAAATGCCAGATTAAAGTTAACATGCCCCTCTAACTTTTTGATTCAGTTTCAGTGTGTTCTCCATTTAGATCCTTAGGGCAGCTGAGGTTGGCTATATTAACTTAACTCCACGTTAGTTCGACCCTGCTTACCTTATACTTGATTTGTTCCAAATAATGGATTTCTTTTACATGAGTCTTTACAAGTTTACAAGTAAACAGGCTGGGTCATAGTTAAGAAAATGGACTAAAAGAAGTTCCAAAGCCCTATGTACAAACGTTCAAATTAAGGTGTTTCTCCATTTCAGTCACTTCATGGCCCTTGTGCTCTTATATTTTTCATGTGATTTCATATAGGCTTAATTAAAAAAAAAAAAAAATCTGGTTCAGACTATATGCTACGTTAACTTAGGTTTGATTGCATCAGGAAAAAGAAAGTACAAGGGTCATGAAGCAGCTCTAAAATTGATTCTTAAGTATTTTATGAGCTTACTTATTTACTTTATGGCTTACAGAACTCTCAAGTTCATCGCCGCAGTAACAAACGTTTTCCATAGGATTCTATGCTGAGCAAGATCAAGATAGTTTTCATCACAAACCTATACTTCACGAAGATCCCTTCTAATAGTATCCTCCCAATGTTGTCTCGGTCTTCCTAACCGTCTCTTTCCCTCCGGTTTACCAACCACGATGAAATATAATCTTCGTACCTCTCCCATCCAAACTCCATGGCCTGCCGACCTTAGTCGCGATTTCATTATTACAACATCGGGTGAGTCAGTCGTAAAGTCTGTGAAGTTCCTCGAAGTTCTAAGGATTTTATGAGCTGAATACTACAAACTATATCCCAATGAAAAATTATCACGTCGTAGCCCTACATGGCGTATAAGAGTGCTTTGCTAGTGCGTCTCGTTAACTAGGGTATGAGTGTGTACTTATGAGACTCATTGGGAGGGTAATTGTCAGACAGACCTTCTAAATCACTTGTTATTACTGAGAAAATGCAATTACGACTGCACTCCGTCAGTAAGTGCGTATGGCTTGTGTCAGCTTAACTGGAATTGTATGTAATATCAAATGTGAGTGTAAAAAGTTTCGTTTTAATTTTCAGTTCCTTGACGAAACTTTTCATGGGCTGATTCAGAAAAATTGTTCGCAAGGGCTCCAAATGAGACAGTATGGCAGCTAAGATCATTGTTTACTTGTTTGTACAGTGGAACACATAAACAATGCAGCTTCGTGTTAAATTGACGTTAATGTTCCAGTGACCCGTGATTTGTGAGAAAATGAGGGTATTCTGAGACAGCGTTATTTGTTTTTACTTTGCAGTGAATTGAGCCAATAGTCCACAATGACATCGAAGTACAAGAAAAAGGGGAAAGCTGAAGCCTACAGATACAAGCAGTGTTCCTTTCGAATACATTGTTACCTATGCATGCTGAGCATTCCAAACAATTTCCGAATGGAAATAGGCTACCGATTAGAAAAAATCACAAAAAAAAAAACCCTATGAAAAGTAACTTTACACCTTAAGTTCGCACTCTTCTGTTTTTTTTTTTGCAGTAGGATACAATATCTAGTATGCTTGCTTGTAGATTATTTTCCTCGTGTTAGTGAGGTTATATATCATTGGGCATTGCAGTGTGACATATTACTTAACGCCAGACACTTCAATGTTGTACAATAGGCCTGACAAGAAGCAAAACACAATTTTTCATCATCTTCTTTTCAGTAGGTTATGTTTTTCTGTGTCAGCACAAATGCTAGAAATTGCCCGTGTATTCTTTACAGGAGCGTGTGGTTTTATTTTGTATTTTTGTTATGAAATGTCATATTCAAGTGAAACTTGTCTGCAAGTAAAGAGGATACATTTTCTCAGTATTGTCCGCTTTCATGCCCCAGTAACACCATCTCAGCCGGGACAACAGGGTCTTTCAATATTGCTCTCCACTGTCTCATTATTACATTTTTGAAGGGTAATTATGAGACTGTGTTTTTCTACAATTTCTCGAAATGGAGCACCCTTCAACAGATTCTGTTAAGTGGAAAAGTCATTATTTTTGTTACCTAACTGTATCGTGGAGTTTGCTTTTCAATAGATCAGTCATGCAAAAAGATACAGCAAAAGTGCTATATTTGTTTCATAATTACGCACTCTACCTCTGTACACTTACGATTAAGCAATATCATTGTGAGTTAGATGTTACAGACAATAGATGTTTACCTTGAAAGCATTCGAGGTAGGTTAGTTTTTCTTAAATTTAGGTTAGGGGTAAAGTTTAGTCTCCAGTAATGAGCGAACCATATTGTGTTCTTGTTGTTTCGTAGTACGCCGGGCTGGGTCAAAGGTGCCTAAAGCCTTTAAATGAGAATTTAAAAAAATATAGTCCGCAGAGACATGTTTTTTCCTAGCTGTGATTGGTACCGGTATATCGTGTTTCTTTCCAGTCATTATTCATTGACCTCCATGTTGATTATATGCACAACGATTTGGGGGAAACTACAGAAATGGCTAATACGGAGAAATTCAGTTTACCGTATTATTGCGGTTTTTCTCCCGTTACTACATGCCATCCATTTTCGTTCATTACTTTCGGTTGCAGTCGTGTTTGTACCGCTGGATTTAGTCGCCAACGAAATTACAATGAAACTTCCGAATAGTGGACATGTTCGAACCTAAAACACTATCCACTATATAGAAATACATTGAAGCTTCCCTGGAAACTGTTGACACAAAAAAATGATGTACAAATTGAGCTAATGTACAGTAGTTTTTATCTATAAATTACTGTATATAATACAGTGCAGTGTACATGCATAGTTATGGTGTGAATAGTAAACAACTAGTAATGACTGCAATAGGAAGACAGCTGAATGGGATTTTATTGAATGCCTTTACGCAGCTATGGCGCAGACCGACAATAACAAGGACAGTAATAGCGTTCCCAGTTTTAAATACAACCGAATTCTTATTTTCACTTGGCTTTTGTTACTCGTTTCGCTCTTGTTTCTGCGTTTTGTTACTTTTGTTGTGGAGCATCCCATGACTGCTCTAGTTGATCTTGAAAAAGGAGATAAGGGGGTTATAAATTAAGCTTTCATTTGTCTTTACTACTCCTCGATAAGACGACCATCCACATCTGAAAATATTTGAAGCAGAAATCTGTGTAGACGACCTCCACTTTGTCCGTTATAGAGAGGTTTCTGCTTTGAACAGGGCCATTATCAAGGTGTCTATGTCCATTTTTAGAGAGAGCTCTGTTGAAAGAATTTCCTTCCATAAGATTCGATGTTATTCTGCCGGGGACTTTGAAACTGCCCGTTATGGGTAAAAACTTTGGTAAACTTTATTTTATATGGGCCAGTCTAGTAACTGTTGACTTCAGCCCGTCACTTCAAGATAAGACACACATTCCCCTGCCGGAACTCGAACCCCGGGACCTTCGAGTCGTTGCTCTAACGCCTTAGACCGCACGGCTACCCGGTCGGCTGTCCGTTATGGGAAGTTTTACTGTGCCATTATTATTTTAAATATTTTTATTGCGTGAAGCAAGTTGTTATGCCGCTTTTCTTATATAGATTTCAAAGTTTAGTAATTAGTAAAGTACAGAAGAGTACATAACATGAAAGACTTGGTCACCAGGAAAGACTGATGCATGTCTTTAGAGAATATTTGGGTAAAGTGTGTAGGAGTGTTGAAACGAAATTTTGGATAATTTTTGGAGTCATAACGTGTAAACAGTATATAAAATTAAAAAAAAAAAAAGTGCCATCTGAGTGTGCTGCCATTAGTATTCCGCGTGCCACCATATCAGGCTCTGAATCAACTGCTGTGCATATTTTAGGAATTAATTATTATATTGTGGTTTCCGTAACAGGTTTTCTGTCTGTACCTACCGGGTTGTAAAGAACTAGTGGTGTAGAGCGTGTAATGCTGGGCACTAGGGTGGTGGATATTTGGAGTAGATAAAGTAAACCTTAACCAAACATTTATCAGATTAGCAGAGGATACCCTTTTGAGTGTGACATCTGTGAATGAAAATGAAAATTTGTATTAGTAATTACCGTCAAAGCTTTTGTCCATACCTGTACCACAACACGGAATTTCGTATATGCTTTTTCTTCTCTCGCTTTTCCACTGACCTTAACCCTGAAGAACAAAATGTGATTAGATCTTCGTCCATTCTTTGTTGTGTTTATTGAAAAGTTGACTGTCCTATACATTCTACTTTTGCATCAAAATGTACAAGTTCACTTTACTTTAAGGCCCGTGATAAATGTAATATTTGCAATGTGTTGTGGAAGTTTTGAAATGCAAAATATAACGAAGTTTCAAACCATGAAAAAGCGTAAAGTTCTTAGGTCTCTTTAGCTGCGTGTGTGTTGGGGGGCGAACGCATGGATTGAGTGAAAAACAAATAGCTAACCCTTCTTCACTCTCTCGAAATACTGTCCCATTATTTTTTAGTAGCAAAATTTTTCACCAATCATAACACGAAGCAACGCCGTTTGTATTCTACAGTTTGCCGCCCTATTTGTTGTGTTGATCAACTCGAGTGTGTATTTAACAAATTATGATTATATAGTTTCTCGTAACGATTTTGTGGCTTGCTGATTGCCGCTGGGTGTTTGTGATAATTATTTACAAGGAATTGTATGAGTGGTATACATGTGGTTCATTAGCTAGCGAAAGCTGCGGACCTTGATGTAAAAGTTATCCAAATATACATTTATTGAGAGGGAGGGTTTTGGTGTCAGCGTTTGAGCTTCAAAGTTATTGTCATTGTTGATGTAATTTGCCAATAAAGTTAGTAAGACTAAGAAGAAATCAGCGTGTTACTTCTACAATATCATATAACGACATTTGCAGGATCCACTTTTATTAGCGAAGCTGACATTTTTAAAATCCCTTGCTTGTGACAGAGATTTTTAGCTGAATTCCAGGCAGATGGTCCCATTTTTCCTTTTCTGCTCACACTGTATTCTCTTGTGAAAAAACAGATGAAGCGATTTTTTTTAGGTCATGGAAGTTTGAGTTATTGATGTCAATCAGCAAGAAAAATTACTTCCTGCCAAGAAGGTTTTTTCTTGGTATACCAGCAAAATGTACACTGAAGAATGCACCTAGGGTATATGATCTGAAAATTCTCAGTTCCGTAAAGAGGTGAGACTTTGCCTACTGGTATTCATTTCTAAGATGCTGCTGTGCGTTCTCCACTTACTTTACAGGCTGACCAGAGCTCTGTCTGCTTTAATGCGTGTGTTGCTGCTAACGTGCACCTGGCATCGAGAAGACTTGAGACACGTTTAACTGCCTTGGTTAAAAAAAAAAGTGGATGGATGGTACATGTGCAGATGAAGCTGCACAGAAAAAAAAAATGTTCGATGCGACATATTGATCCTCTACATCGTTCTTATTGTAAAAAGGAAAAGCGTGTGGATCATTTTGGAACGATCTGTTCATTTCAGTACATAATGCTGAAAATATCAGAGTTATGTGATTAGTGTGTGTGCTGTCTCATGGCAATGCGAATGTTGAGAGAGAAGTCTCGATTAATAGTCTTTAATAGGCAACCGAACGGAGCGGAGTTTTTACAGAGCAACGCAGGAAAGTAGGGAAGAAACGTGCTGATCCTGGTAAAGGAATTACAAATCGGAAAAGGTGAAATGGGGCGGATGGGGGAAAACTACGATTATATTCCTTTGTTGTTGGTAAGTCGGGGGGGAAGAGACCGTTGGGAAGACCGAGATGACGTTGGGAGGTTAATATTAGAAGGGATCTTCAAGAAGTAGGTGTTTGTGATGAAAAATGGCTTGATCATGTCCAGGAATGAAACCTATGGAGAACGTTTGTTACTGCGGCGATGAACTTTCGAGTAAGTAAGTGAGTAAGAAAAAATGTGAAATACTGGAAGGCTCAGAGAGACACATCTAAGTGGTAATAGTCTCTGAAAAACTTACAGCATATGAATGGACATGGTTTGAAAAGTGTACCAAATATTCCATATTGGCTAATTTTATTCGAAAGTTGGAAATAAATGTTTTGTAAATAGTTGACGTGAAAGTTTGGTTTTATGAAATTTGTGACTTTCTAGATATAGCAGAACACAAGAGGTGCAGTGCAAGAAGAGCGGATGTGATGGAAGAAAAAGGGCTATACCATATTCGCTGTGTGCAGGGAAAATAAAGTTTGCGACAAAAAGGTTGGAAACAGGGAAAATAGAAAACCTGAAAAAGTCTGAGAATTTCCTTGGAGCATTTTGCTAGCTACCCTGTACTGTAACATGATTAGGAAGGAGCAGTGTGTAAAAGAGGTCCAAAATATACATGCTCGTATTTTTAACCGAGGCTGAACAGTTTTTCGGAGGTTATATTTCATAACTCTACGATGCAGAAACCTTTTACAACAGAGAATTTTAGTCATAAACAAAACAAGCACAGTAGTATTGAATGCTTTAACAGCTGATCAGTGTGTGGGAACGGGAAAAATCAGTTAGTTCGCAGAAATTATTCAAAAGTCTGGAAAAGCGGAGGGATATTACGTGTGGGTTTTATCTGTCTACTTCGGGAGGTGATGATTTATATATATAAAAGTTCCTTTGAAGAAATTCCGAAATCTGCTTAGTTTCGGAGCTATAAGCGCTTGAAGTTACGGCGGTATCGTCAGAAAAGACGTCATATCTCGACAAGTAATGGTGTAAGCAGTGTCGACTTATCAAATTATATCTGTGACTGGCGAATACAGCTTAGAGGGAATTTCTATGTTTGCCCTATTAAACACCTTGACAATAAAATTCTTAGGTTGCGATGCTGCACATCCTCAATCAAAAACATTGGTTAAATAGATGTATCGGGTACTACTTCGAGTGGGATTTGTGACGATGTCGCTGTGCCTTTGAGCGCCCGTATCTCCGAAACAATGCATAATTTTGAATTTTTTTTTCTTGTAAATAATAACCTCCCGAAGTTTGCGCCATTATTTTGTGGATACCCTGTATAACTAAACGAAAGTTGAGGGAAACTGACTTAACAATTGGATTCAACAACCGTGATTTATCCGGCTGTTTTCACTCTGTTAACGATACATCCATACGTTAGGATATTTATTTTCACTGTATGCCCTTCTATGAAATCAGGCATAGCCTCATTCGAGTTTCACTGCTTTCTGCAAGATACTGAAGTTGCGCAAAATTGCCCCTCTGATGTGCAAATTGTTGATTATCTACCTTTGTACTACTGTTCGCAACTTCAGTATCTTCCCATCGGGGCTACTGTAAGTTGGAAACTTATTTAGCTT
Organism: Lepisma saccharinum; assembly: GCA_022664845.1. Classification (NCBI taxonomy): domain Eukaryota; kingdom Metazoa; phylum Arthropoda; class Insecta; order Zygentoma; family Lepismatidae; genus Lepisma; species Lepisma saccharinum. The sequence goes on from JAGDQP010003390.1 coordinate 21,918, forward strand.
TTTAAACTTCCCTCTTGATAGAAGTGGTAATTCGTATAGCTGGAGGCCTGACCCAGAGTTGCCTAAAGACCATAAATAATTTAAAAAAAAAATCATATAGCAGGAACCATTGGTTTCAGGTTTCCATTCAAAACTTGTTTTAGACTTATAAATATAAGGAAGTTATAGGATATTCTTCACTTATGTCTTATTTGACATCGTCATACACTGTTCTGAACGAGCTGAAAATTTTTAGGACTTTCGTTCTGACAGTGTGGGAGCTATTCTTTATATGATGGCTTCTGCAGCATCTTAAGACTCCGAAGCTTTCAAACAGTTTGCGCCGTAGAACGTGGACTTTATTCGGAAGTTCCTAGGAGCGATCCCAGCTGCCGGACATCCTAACCGAAGTTTTTCCAGTGTTATTTCTGTCACACCAGACTAATGACGGGATAGTACCTTCAGAAGAACCGTGGTCAACTTCCTTCCTCCCCTTACTGGAGCCTGAGCAAAAGTTTCCTAAAACCGTTAATAAAGTTCAAAAATCATTTTAAGCTCTGTTGTACTAGGTTGTTTTTCAACATTTTAATACTCACGGACTGGCAAACTACAGCTAAAAACTTTCAAGGATTGGGAAGATGACAGTAAAATAGAGGTTTCGAAAGATGCCAGCACATCTTCAGATTATAGTTGATTTTAAAAAAGAGAAATATAAACTTTAACCACAATTTTGACCTTTTGAAATATACAAAATAAATGTTATATAATTAAATGTATTAATTTACCGAGGACCGGTACAATAGTCTCGCGTGCCGGCTATTGAAACCCACTGCTGTAGTCCATTTCTTCTACAACGGCTGTGGTCTTTTTATCAATATACTCTCTCGTGAGTTGCCTTTAGTGACAAGTCATTTTGGAGGTAACTCAGTATGTCTTGTAACGGGATCTGAATCGTGGTCGTCGTGATTGCGAAACGAACTTAACTGTTTGTTGGTCAGTGTGTGCCGTAACGATGATCTGTGGAATAGCGATGTGCTAACAAGATGCGTTCGAGAATATTCGTATCGGTATGTGGTTTAGGAAAAAGAAATATGGTAGGATCAGGTATTCTGAAAAGGAGGTTATTGATAGTTTTACAGGCATTTTGGTATCTGAACCTTCTACCGAATGGGTGCTTGAATTAATTCTCGCTGTTGCCAAATAGAGAGCAGCAGTTGTGCAAGATCAATCGGGCCACAAATGACTATTGCTGTTCATGCAAGTACCGGTAGTAGGTTATGAGAAGCAGTGTGGAATACGGGATCGAAGTGCAGAGAACACAAGTTTTATCCAATTAAAGATGTCAGTTTTCGTACCGAAAAATACTACATTTGCGGGAAGATTCCTGTTCTGCTTTCATCTCAGAAAATTGCTGCTGAAAGTCATCATTTGCTAGTGGAGGCCTGTGGAAAGCATGCTCTATCGGAAACAACTTATTGCGATTGGTTTCGCGCTTTGGTCAGCCGAAAAAGTTTGAAGACCGCGAATTGGAGTCATTACTGGAAGAGGAATCATGTCAAACGTTTAAAAGCAATGACAATGATCCAGAAGGGCGGAGACACTGTGAAACGTTCAGCCATTGGTGAAGTGTTGCTGAAAAGACAAAAACGGAAGTCGTTTTTACATCGAATAGTGACTAGCGATGAAAAATGGATTCGTTACGACAAACTTAAGCGCAGGAAATCATGGGTGCGTTCCGACGAACCATCAACGTGAAGGTCAAAACCGGGTATTCATGGAAAGAAGTTGTGCATTCAGTGGAATCAAGCCGCTGTTGTGCATTTTGAGCTGGTGCAACGATCAATGTTAACGATACCGACGACAATTACTCTATTAGAAATGTACACCCACGGACAAACGCCCTCAATATGCAACAAGAAATGACAGCGTTATTCTGCTCCATGACAACAGTAGACCGTATGTCTCCAAACCCCTCAAGGACATCTTGGCGGAGTTTGGATGGGATATCTTACTCTACACGCCATGTTTCCCGGACATTGCTCCGGCAGATTACCATCTTTTTTTGCCGCTACAACATGGCCTTTCTGAGCAGTACTTCTGTTCTTTCGCAGACGGCGGAATCCATTTGTTACCTCTAAGTTGGGAACAGGTTGTAGCTTCCAACGGGCTCTACTTTGACTAGAATTCCATTTACCGTTCTGTGGCAAAAACAGCGAGAATTAATTCAAGCACCCAATAGATCGTGGCATGGGAAGAATCCCTGGTTTTAAGGTTAGTCTAAAAGTAACGATCTCTAAAGCTAAATGGCAGCACTGCTTCAGTATATCTAACGTATTTTTTCGTTGCGCGAAATGGTAATCCTGCTTCCACAAATTTAAGCCAGAGACTTGAAACTTTCCGAGGAAGAAGCTCTTTCTTTCTTTTTTCTGTATTATATGGCATTTGAGATTGATAATAATCTCATTTAGCCAATAACAGTCTATTCTGAGTCATTTTTTTGTTGTAATGATTTGTGGAGAGAGTTTTAATGCCTAGTTCTTTGCCTCCGGTCCAATTTACCCGGAGTTACTCTTAGGTGCAATCCGTATTAGTGTTAATTATAATATTTATTGAAATTGAAGCTCAGTAATTTCACGAGTTCTGTTTCTTGCCGCTTTTTTTGTTCGTTGTTATAGATTTGGATATTCACAACACAATTAAGCAATTTCAACAATAAATAATAATACTAGAAAAAAAATCGGCATGAGCATAAAACTTGAAATGGTTTTGAAGTTTGTTCGCTGAAAGTATGAACTCCCTGGGCTTGAATTTGTAGGAGCGACATTGCGAGTTTAGTGCAACGAAAAAAAAATCGTGAGGGACATACGAAGGTAGTACTGCTACAGGATGCTTACAGGTTAAGGAAGCCATGAAAAAGTAGTGAAGTTCAGTCATTGGTCCTGAGAATCATTTGGTTCCAGGTCATAAATTCAATTAGCTTTTTTTTTTTTTTTTTTTTTTAATATTTGTACATTTGCCATTTTTCCAAATGTATAGAAAAATATTCTCATAGATTTGAACCATGTTTGATATTATGAATCTTTCGTATTACAGTACCATGAATTAAGAATTATAGTTAGCCAGAGGACCCATATCGTGTGTGGCAATAGCATTTTCTCAACAATTCTTAATGTTTCCGTTTCAAGCAAATGTCACGAATTTGGCTTCTGTGAATTCTGGAGTCACCGCAATCACACTTCTATAGCTTACGGAGCTGGCAGGTTATCACCGCAGTAACAAACGTTCATCACAGGATTCTAATCTGGGCAAGATCAAGCCAGTTTTCATCACAGACACCTAATTCTCGAAGATCCTTTCTAATATTGTTCTTCGTACGTCGTCTCGGTCTTCCCAGCGGTCTCTTTCCCTCCAGCTTTGCCATCAAGATGAAATATATTCGTTTTCCTCCCCATCCGAGCTGCATGGTCTGCCCATCTTAGTCGTCGCGCTTTCATTATTCTTACAACATCGGGTGAGTCGTACAGTTCGTGATGTTCTTCATTATACAGTCTTCTCCATTCTCCAGCCATCTCGTCCCGTTTCGGACCGTACATCTTTCTCAAGACCGTATTTTCAGACACTTGTAATTTATGTACATCTACTAGGTTCGTACTCCAACTTTCGCAACCGTAAAGTATTACCGGCAGAATAACCAGGGTTTGCTAAGGTGGGGCCAGCCCGAAAAAGCCCAATGCCTTTTTAGTTAGCTTTGTCTTTAAATAATTCCTGAAATGAGGGCACTTTACACAAGTGCATCATAAAGAAAACCATTGCATTTTCGATTGTTAGAATACAATCACGACTGTCATTCTAAATGTAGAATTATATTGCTGTTTACAATCAACAGCACTTTACCTTTTAGCTATTGAAATACAAGGAAGTATTGGAGCTCAGTCAGTACTCCAAACTAAAACTACTATTCATCTGTTGATTCCGTAACAGACTAGAACTAATTAACTCTTCCAACTAAAAATAATATAGATTTTGATGCTCTTTACTTTCAATCTTTGCAATTACTTACAAATGGCATTATTGTTAAAGTTTATCATAAAATTATAAACTACGTCTTTGTAGTATCAAATTCAGTGCAAAATTACTACACTCTACAAATAATATCTATAATAATATAAATTTTCAAATAGATACAATATTGATACAACACTTGCAGGAGCGGACTGACCCGGCCGGAAATTCCCGGGTGGCGGCCCGACCCTTTTGTCTTGGAAACGTAATGTTACACAGTAAAGAAGCTCACACACTTAAACCACTTTTGCTTCTGCTGATAACGTGAGAGTCTTGTTCTTTCAAATTGACACACAAGATTTATTATGACCAACATAAAGGTAGGGCTGAAGTTATAATCTCAGCAGGTCTACTGTAGGGCCCTCGCAAGAAACAAAGAAGGCGCCATGTAAAGTTTAATAGTACTGGTAAGTGCTTTGATAATTCATATTCTTTCAAGGCAGTATATTTACTTGCACCAAATTAAATCAGAGGGTTTATGGTGCTTTTTGCGTATGTTTTAGATTAACGTTGAAGGGAGCGACGTTTTGTCAGATTGTAAGGAGACAGTACGTAAAGAGTGTATTTACAGGGTGTCTACCACTCAGGGAATTCTGGAATACTCAGGGAACTTATAATTTAGAGAAAGTCGGGGAAATTTATGAGGTGGACCTGTCCACAGTTGGTAAGAGCACTGCCCCAGCAAGGCAGAGGTCGTGGGTTCGATTCCCGCTGCTGATAAGATTTTTTCAATGTGTTAAAATCCTCTATTTTAAAGAAATTATATATTTTTTTCACTTGTGAAATACCAATAATGTACAAGATGCTCGGACTGGGTAGTGGTGGGATTAAAATGTGTAATTGCGTATTATTTACATGTTCCATTATACTAAGAACTCTGGGAATTTGGAGTGTGTACCCTGTGGGTGAGTGGTAACGCTCGCTGCTTTGTAATCAAGGGATCCCGGGTTCGATTCCCGGTGGGGACAGAAGTGGTTCGGAGCCCACGTTAATAACAATTGAATCAATCAGGAAATTAAAAAAAAATAATTATGGAAAACCTGTATATAACGCAAGGAATTTCAAGTCGCAAAATTAGTAGACACCATGTATTTAGTATTGTAAATGTTTTAATACCGTCATCTTCACGCGCTTGCACTATTATCCAAGTATATGCGGATATAATTTTTGCTACAACCTATAGATATTCTCCGAATGTAATTGGTTAGATGTTCCAGAATGAAGAATGTAAGTTGTAGGAACGTGATCTACTGCCATTTTCCGTTTCGATACTTCCCCGTCTGACTTCAACATGATATCCATACCAAATATGTATCACGCTCTGAAATTTCTTTGCTATAATTTTTACATCCTTGGATGAACCCCTATTGCAGTGCGTGCAGTTCTATGTATCCACGTCTAGTTTGGAGGACTGTTTTATTAACGATCTATTATGTTAAGGGCTGCGAGTTAAGATGTTATTTCACCTTTTATTTGTCGAGCGTTGAGTGTGTTCAGGTTTGTAACAGATGATGACTATGTTGATTTAATCTTATATTGTAAAACTCCTACTTAACTTTATGTACGAACACCCTATAGTTGTGGAAGCTGCTGTTATAAAGATGTCCTCTCAGGGCTTCTGTGGGATGGGATGTAGCTCGGCTTGCCATCGCTGATTAATCTTACTTTTATACTGTATATTTAGAGCCAAAACCTTATGGTGCGATAGTCTTTATAGAAAGCAAGGTTGTTGTCACCAATATTTCTTTATGAAGGAACGTCCCCTCAGGATTTTCAACATGTGCTTCTTCCATACACAGGAAGTCCTCTTTTAACTGCCGAAGAATATACAAATTAAGAAAATGTACGATAATATTTTTTTTCAAGTCAAAATTCAGACCCTTCCTAAGTCATAAAAGGATCAAGGAAATCATGGGGATTGGACAGCAGGAAAAGCTGAGCTCCAAATGATTTGGCAACCTTCTGCATGGTGCAGTGTTACCAGTCTTAACTAAAAGGAACATGTTAGTAAGGTATCAAGTTGATGCTATTGATATTCACTTCGCCAACATCATACTAGAAATATATATAATAATAAATCACAATCATATTCTATCCACTACTGGATGAGGCCTCTCCTCGGACCTCACCAGACGTGTTGGGAGAGGAGAGCCAGCAGCACCCAGTTGCATCACGATATTGGGTGGGCACCGTTCCATACCCTCTCGCTTTAGGAAAAATCCCTTGGCAGATCCGGGAATCGAATCCAGGACCCCACGATCAGCAGTAAGTGACTGTAACCACTAGACCACCAGGGCGGTAAGAAATACAGAGAATATTACTGGGATTAGCTTAATACAACGTTGTTTAACCTTGCCAAATCATTATCAGCTTTTACTTAGTGTACTTTATAGGTTCTTCCACCACTTGTTTTAACCTGTGAAGTCCCCATGTCCTTGATTCTTTCACGACTGAAGAAGGGCCTGAATTTTGGTTCAAAAATAGTCTGGTATATTTTCTTAATTTGTATATTCTTCGGCAACTATAAGAGGACTTCCTGTACCAACATTGAAAGGTGAGTTTGAAATAAGTGATTTCAGTTGCTTTATAGCTACAGTTCTTGTTCGCAAAGATGATAAAACCTTCCTATGTTTGTCATTTTCTCATTCTTAAAATATTCTCCGTTATGATGTCACTGTACAGTAATAATAATAAAAAAAAACGAAGACGGATCGAATTTAACCCACGCAATCTTCCGAGTTACTTCCTTTTTCTTTCTTTTTTGTATGTGCAGTAATTTGTTTCCAACATGTGTATTGTAATCAGATTTCAGTGCACGTGAAGAAGGATTCATGTTCTTTGTGGCAGCAATTCTTCCCAATGATGATAGCATTGGTTGTTAATATAACACATGACACGAACGTTTTCGGGTTAAATGCTATCCGCCTCATCAGGTGTAATGGAACGTAACGTTTGGGAGTGGATTACGAGTGTGCTGGTAGCTTAAATTAGAAATTATTTTCAGACCTTTAGGCATGGAAGGTAGGGTCTATTTTGTAGGTATCATCCGAGCATTTGCTTGGTATGACTGGGGAAAAACCTGAGTTAGGATGCTCGGCCGCAGGAAATCGATTCCAGGCCTCCTGACTGCTAACCCAGCGAATACCAGTGAGCCACTGTCGCTCGGTGCTGATAGCTTGAAATACTGTGTTGAAATCAAGGTTGTGGTATTACGCGTATAAAAAAAGTTTTATACGTGACACGTATTATACGCGTAGAAATCGCGTAAAACACGTAGAAAACGTAAAGTACGTAAAAATCTAGAAAAAATAAAACTTTTTTTTCAATGATTATTGTTATATGTAAGGCATAAAACAATGAAAAAAAAAAAACCCTTAAAAACACACTTTTCCTTCGGAATTGTTATGCCCACTTGACCTTTATTCATTTGTTGGAACTTGGAAACTGCGAACTATTAGAATTTATTATTGTCGCGTTTGATGGGCGACATTCGGGTGTCTTTGTGAAACTAAGCCACTTACAACAACATTAACAAATAAAAAAAAATCCACGCAATAAGCTTTGGTATGTTTTCCTTTATATATGAATTGTCGATCTGTCGCTCTCGCTCATCAGTGTGTGGCAAAAAAAATAGGCAATAATAAAAGCAGCTTTTGTTGGCGGAAGTTGCATTGAAGTTACTTAACATTACAGCATCTTCAGCCCAGCAAATTGATTGTTTTCTTCTAATTGGTCTTTTATCCATAATGTCACAAGAAAGATGCTCAGTTAAGTTTCAATAACATACCAATTATGAATATTAGTAGAATGTGACAATGAAAATCGAGTGATAAACTGTACTGTGGAGATTTTTTTTTTTAAGTGAAATTTAAAATATTGATAAAGTATGAACAAGTGATATCTTCAGTGTTGGATTGGAAGTAAATTCAGGTACATTCCAAAATAAGCACAAGCATTGAGATATTCTGTTCAATGAGCGGTTTTATATTTTTAATGTTAACAGTGAAGCTTTTTTCTTTTCTACCGTTAAGCCTGTATATAATATAAAAGTACACAGGATAAGTCGAAACTTGCTAAATTCAAATACATTGCCATTATTTAAGTACTGGTACTACTGAAGGAACTATACACCATATTAGCTCGCCAGTTTTTATAATTTTTAAAATGCAGTATGTGAAAGAACAGATTCAACAATCTTTAAATAATGATACTCTGCTGAAATACGTAATAAAATTAATCTTCAAAATGTAATCTAATTAAAGCTGTTTATATATTATTAATATATGACAGAAAATCAGATTCCTAAAAAAGTGGTTTTCTACGCGATGTAAATTACGTAAGAAACGTAACACAAGTAAATTACTTCGCGAACCCTGGTTGAAACATAAACATCCGAAATGGCAGAGTGGCCAGTGTGCCAATGGAACCGCTGAGCCGAGCGCTAACTGCATGCACCTATGTGATCGTGGTGGTTGAACAGTATACTTGCTTTCCGTGGGGTGGTAAAGAAAAGTGTTTATTAAAATCTCTATTTATAAGTGGTATCCAGATTTTATCTACCTGTCCTGTATCCATATTTAATTTTGCCTTAAATTTACAGGTATATGTGTTTTCATATACTGTTCTCTCGATATGGGATTTGGATTTATATAATATGGAAGTATCTTTTATGTTGTGATGTGTGTTTTCTAGGTGCTGGGGGAAGTCCTTATAGTACTGGATTTTCCTGTTGTGCATTTCTAATATGTTCCTTGAGCCTGATTCGAAGCTTGCGTTTGGTTCGACCTCTGTATTGGCTATCGCATTCATTATCGAGTAAATCGAACTACCTGCATCCTGTGGGGCATAACTTTTGTGACGTATGAAACGTTTGTTTGTAGTTTTAGGTGGAACTGAAATTGAACAAAGGTATTTCAAACTATCAGCACATCCATCCTCCTCTTCCTAACCGTAAATTCCATTACACCAGATGATGTGGATAGCTTTTACCGAGAAAACAATCTTGTTATGTGTTGTGCTAACCAGTGCCATGACATTGGGAAGGATTGCTGCCACAAAGATAGGAACATGTGTGTTGTATTTATGATGTATATTTATATTTCTTACCATTAGAAGGCAATTTAGAAATCAGATTGCTATTTGAAAGGTTTACGTGCATTTACACTAGATTTGATTTTTTCAGATGTCAAACGTAGAAAATCTATCACCCCAGATCATCAGACGGGTTGTGAAAGAGATGAATGATCTCATAAATGATCCTCCGGAAGGCATAAAAGTAAATATTAACGATGATGATATATCAGATATTCAGGCGTATATTGAAGGACCAGGTACGTACTATTGTTTTATATTCACTTAAAAGGTTCCTTGTTAAGAATTTTTACTTGTTCTAGTGGCCATAATATATTTGTGATATAGAGTACTAACTTATTAGGTAAAATGGCTTATAATCTTTTTCAAGACGGTTTCACTTCGAAATATTTTCAAGCATTTCTTTCAGAAAGAATAATACCTTATTTGTCAGCCTTTAAGACATTTTCTTTCACTAATTACATTGTCACAAAACAGGTGTATCTTATACGCCGAAGTTTGGAATTTCAATAATTTCATTGCTGCACACGGAGGTTGGTGTTTCGAAAAATATATAATACGAGTAGTTATTGGTGTTTCAAGGTCTTTAAACAATTAATTTGAAATTACGTCTGAATTTATCCTTATATATTTTCTGACATATCTTGTGCCCATCCTCAGGAACACATCAACCAATATTACTGATTGAATACAAATGAGACTGTACAGAAGAAAATTTTAATGTGTGTGTGTATATGGTACGAATTTTTGTCTTCAGCTGTTTTAGTAACAGTGCACATTTAGAAATCGATTCTGAGCAGGATGGATGTACAGCAAAGTAACTTTAAGTGTTAGTTCTACAATCGACCGCTAAACTTCTAGTCAGCGCTAAGTTGAGGCCAAGTCTGACTTTGGCCAATGAAAGTACGAAATATGAGAGTTGGCCTCAACTTAGCGCTGACTAGAAGTTTAGCGGGCGATTGTAGAACTGACCCTTAATAGTGTGTCCTTGATGGTCTTTTCACGGACCTTGGTCAAGATAGGGAAAAGAATGAGTGAGGCCCTGTTGGTAGTTTGACTGAAGTGGGTGCAATGTTGGCCTTCCAAATAGAGGGGGAGGGGCGGGATAGGAGAGGAGAAAAGATTCGGGAAGGTGTTGGCCAGGGCCTATGTTAAAGGTACCATCCTGGCATTTGTCTGGTGTGACTGAGGAATAGAGGGGAAGGAAGATTCTGAGAAGCACCTATTTAGACGAAACGTTAAAGGATAAGCGAAAGAAATTGGTGCAATCTTCAGAAAAACTGTAGGACTAGAATCGTAACTGGAGGTTCTTTGGCGTGAAAGGGATAACAGCTAATTGTAACCTTTAGATGTATTTCTACTGATGGTTGTCAACGACCTATTTGTTACTGATCTAACATCTGGAAAGACCGTAGTATTGACTTGTTAACCACTGTTAGCATTGGCTCAGCGAATAAATACGTTGTTCGAATAGCAGTTAAATTGTCATTTGCACTGGGACCTCTTTACTACTGGTTTTCTGCTTAATTAATGACAAAACTTTTTAGGATAGCTACGAATGCTGTTAGTTTTGTCCTGTATGTATTAGATATATTTTGTTTAGTTAAGTTTTAATGATAGATGGAAGTGTTTCATGTGTGTGTGTGATTGTGGAGTGTATGCATGTCACGCGTGTGCTCTTCATGGAGTAGAAGAGGTAGTGGTGGCTCATTGGTAAGACTTGTCCTTCGACCGACGAGAAATTGTGGAGGTAAGAAGGTGGGAACTCTATTTCCGAGGGGACTTCTTGACTTTCATGGGCAATATCAAGACTATCGTGATGTCAATGGTAGAAAGGGGTCGTTCAGATATTACATAAGCGTTCAAGCCTTGTTTATTTTTATCTGACTATAGATGAAAGGAAATCAGATTAATGCTTACGTAAGATTCGCTTAAACATATTCGTAAAGATTTAAACGTTTTATTACTGCCGTAAGAAATTTGGCGATTCTTACCCAAGCACAAGAGGGGGGGGGGGATTGGGTATCTGCTTATTTTTGCAGAACGGACTCGAGAGGACTCAAACAAAGGAGACGAATCGAGGCTGTAATTGCATGTTCAGCCGAACCTGTTAAATTCCCTTCTGCAATCACTTTGAACAGTAGAACACCCAGCAACACACAAGCTGGTCCTGGATTAGGAAGTGAACACCACTTTTTACCTCTAGTCGATATAAGTTTCCAAAATGTATCGTCTGATGTTGGTGTTCCTGCCACAATTACTTAATTCCTCTTTGGTTTTGTTTTTGAATAAATGTTGGTTATGTGGATCTTTTTTGGGGGAAGGGGGGGGGGGTATTACAATTTTTGTCCTAAACGAGCAGGTGAGCTTCGAAGGACAGAACGTATGGATTTTGGTAAACCGTAGGGGGTCCGACTCACTCCTTCATTGAAATCCCACGGGACTTGAACCCGTGAACATCATCTGTACAGCAAGTAGCAGAGCTTGTCTTTGCGGTTTCAAGGCGAACGACAGTGACATGTGAAGAACTGTTTTCAGTGAATAGGGATCTGGGCCCAATTTTATGAACGGTCTTCGGTTTTGCAGAAATTTAATAGTGCAGAATAAATGTGTTTCATGAATACAGAATAATGCAGAATAAATGTGTTTGACAAGATTTTCAAAAGTGTGTTTCATGAAAAGGTTTTTCGCACTTCACTTTGAACAGTTTGAAGAAATATTCACGAAAAACATTTATTCTGCATTCTTAACTTTACGCAGAGTGAAGACCGTTCATGAAAAAAGGTCCAGTAGAGATGAAAACTGTTGAGTACTTGAGTTAGATTTGTGCTGGACAGCAACACAGATAATTGCCAACATTAGTACTTCAGTATAGTGAAGAGCTTAGTGTATACTTTCAAATGATAGCCTTTGGATATGAATGGGTAGATGTGGCAAGGGTCCAGGTATATTGAGTTGACCTCGTGTAATTAGAAATCACAAACTTAAATCGCATTCTGAGTGAGTGTTTATCATTGTAATCATGAAAACTATGTATATACTGTATATAGTTTTAATTTGTTACTATCAAATAGGAAATTAAATTTTTATAAACTCGATGTAATTTGTATTAGTTTTATATTTTTGTTTCATTTAGTAAATTATTACCTTTCTTTTGTAGCTGGAACGCCGTACGCTGGTGGCGTATTCCGAGTTAAATTGGCACTTGGAAAGGACTTCCCACAGGCTCCACCGAAAGCATTTTTCTTAACTAAAATATTCCACCCTAATGTTGCAAAAAATGGAGAAATCTGTGTAAATACCTTGAAGAAAGATTGGAAACCAGACCTCGGAATTAAGCATATTCTTCTTGTAAGTAGCGGGATCTTTTTTTTTTTTTTTTTTTTATATATATATATATATTTATTTAAAGAATAATTAATTGTGTTCCTTGTGCTGTGAACACTACTTCAGTGCGAGGGTATGGTTACTTTTCACTTTTTCTTGTTTTTTTATTTTGCTGTTGGGTATGTTATACATGATAGGTTGCAAATAGTGCATGCGAAGTGTACAACGAGGTAGAACAATTATAACAAAGTAAATGGTTGTGTATCATTCGAAAAGTAATATGTTTTAAGAGAAATAAATTTGAAAGACTATTTTTTTTTAATTGCTGTTGAACCGAATTATTTATATTCTTCATACGCTGCTAATAATAATTCTATTACAAGACGTAGAAAAAAAGGTACTTACGTTGCATAAAGACAGGTGTACAGGAACTTCACAAACACAATAGAAATGCGGCAACGTTCCGCAAGAGCGTTTTCATATGATAGTCAAAATTGACAGAGGTACGGGACTGGTGCTAAGGAATCGCCATTTTATAGCTGTATTGAATTTCAGAATCACATTTCAAAATAAAGGCCGATTAATTATTAAAAGTGACTGGCGACATAGAATGGATCGCGCTTCCGGGGTAGCTTCATCTACCAGCCATACTGTCAGTGATCTGTTGTTTACCTTTGTAGTAACTGAGTAACGAGTAAAGCCATCGGTTGTGAAGTACGGTGTTCTGGGGTCAAAAATGAATTATTTTGGGGGATTTCGTATGAAACCTTCAAAACGTAGACATGCCCGAAGTTTTGGTGACATAAAATGCTGGCGTCAGGATTGTCCATTTTCATTACCACTCGAGACCACATACCGCGGAGTGCAGTGTTAAGGAGATTTTGGAGTTCAGATTAGATCTTTTTTATTCAGGGTGTCTACCGTCCTGGAAAACCTGGAAAACTCAGGAAAATCTATAACTCATGAGTGAAAGTGGGGGGAAATTATGAGGTGGACCTGTCCACAGTTGGTAAGAGCACTGCCCAGGCAAGGCGGAGGTCGTGGGTTCGATTCCCACTGCTGACTGGATTTTTTCAGTGTGTTAAAATCCTCTATTTTAAAGAAATTATGTTCTTCTTTCACTTGCGAAATACCAATCATGTACAAGATGTTTGGACTGGGTGGTGGTGGGATTAAAAAAAATGTCATTGGGTATTATTTACATGTTCCACTATACTAAAAACTCAGGGAATTTCAAGTCACAAAATTAATAGAGACCATGTTTATTACCTCCCTTTATAGTCCTGACCTTTTACCTAGTTACTATCAAGTTACCATGCGCCTGAAGAACTGGCGTGCGTCTCGAAGTAAGTAAGGTGTTGAAACGCCAGTGCTGGACTGCCTGAACTCCCAGGCGGCGGTATTTTATGTAAAGGGCTTAGAGAAGCTTGTTCCATGGTGCTACAACTGCTTGAAAAGTAATAGGGACTACCTAGAAGTTAGTAGTCACTAATACATTTTTAATAATTTCTTACATTTAAAAAAAAAAAAAAAAAAAATAATCAATCGGACCTTTTGAAATGCCCTTGGTAGAAGGCATTCCCACACCTACAGTGCCTAATTTGAACTGTTTCTGTTCGTAAATTGTGCGAAAGACATTTTTTTTTTAAATCATTCATCAACAAATAAGAAGTTAGTTTTGAGCGCTCGAAGTTAACCCAACATCGTCAAAAATGACGTCATATCTCTTACCAAATCACAATCTAGGTAGTATCCAATACATCTATTTATGCTGTTTATAATTAACGAATGTACCTTAAAGGCAATTTCTATGCTTGTCAATTGAACCATATTAATTCCTTGATAATAAAATTCTTACTTGCGAAACCTGTCATTACTCGAATGGATGAATCAAGTACAACTTACGCCGAAACATTTGCTAAGATGACACCACTTACGTCATTATTTGTTGAGATAAGACGTATTTGTGACGATGTCGCCGTAACAGCGATTGTAGCTCCGAAACAGTCATTATTACATATCAGGTGGTCCAGTTTTTTTTTTTTTTTTTAGTTAGAAGAAGAAAACTTACGTTTTCCAATTTTGTTAAAATTTCACACACTGGTTTAGTGGTTAAAGCTTAGCGCAGATATGAAAATCTTGGATATTTACCTCATCCCATGTGCGAGTTACAGAGGTTAAAAGCTTTAAAAAGAAAATAAAATAAAATAAAATAAAAAAATAATAATAATAAAACGATCTGAGCAGACAATATATAAACCATAATATCTCAGCTGAGACTTGAGATATTGTTAAAGTAAAAGCATTGTTCTCTTCAAAATTGAATACAGTTTCATATGATATGCAACACGGTATACTCATTTTTTTAAAATTAATTTACAATTTGAAATTTTTGAAAATCGATATATCAAAAGTAATAATATTTATTTATTTAAAAAAAAAATATTGATTTGCCCGTATTTCAGAAAAACTTTGTACAAAGTTTCAACTTAGAATCTCACTGGAATCACGTTTTTTTGGCTCTGGTGAGGGTAAATTGGTGTTATGCTAGTCAGGTCAACACGAATAAGAAAGACTTCAACGTGTAATATGAGTTAGTGAAGTGATTCAGAGGTGAAGGAATGAAATTGATATGCGTGTTAAAAGAAGTTGGAGCATGCATGCATGAGCATGTGGTGTACGCGTGCATAATCACGATTGTTGTGTGTTGCTTTTAGAGAAGGGGTTCGGTATAGTAAATAATAATGATCTAACGTCACTCGACCACAGTGCCATCTGTTAGCATTGTGCTCAATCAACTACTTGATGAAGGACCTTCCTAAAGCATCGGATGGCTGGCCATGTAGTCGGGTTCGATTCCCGTCCAGGTCACTTCTTTTATTTTTTTCTCAATGTGTTATTTGCAACACTTAGCATATACTGTTCTCTTCTGAAACAAATGCAATAACATCTGTTCTTTCACACTGCACTATTACGGAAGATTCTTCAACCAAAAATCTCCGACTGTAGTGGAGTGCCTGATTCTGATAACCACCAATGAGACAGCATACTCAATCCAGAAAGTGGGAGATCCGGGTTCCAGTCCAGGTCCCGGCGGTTGTCATTTTTTTTTTTTTGTTAATTTCTCCAATTTATATTACCGTAAACAGCACTTCAGTAGCTATTTATCCGGAATTGCACTTCTATGCAACAGCTTCTACTTCTTTGATATTTATATAATAGTTTTTTTATTCTGATTTGGTTTATTTTTTTAAATTTTAACGAGACTTTTTAACCGTATGGCAGTTTCCAATTGTTAAAAAAAAGATGAACTTGATTAATTCTCCCAATTTTCTCAATTTCGTTGTAACGATAAATGGAAAAGCACTAGAGTACACAGTGTACCAATATCCACATTTTCGACTGTTACGTTCTAATAGTAATTCATTCATTCGACTTTGATATCACATTTCTTTTGGAAATGCCTAAACTAACTCATATTACACGTTGAGGCCCTTTTTATTAGTGTTGACCTGACTAGCATAGAGAAAACGGTAGTGCGGTAGTGTCATTATGCCGCATGATATGGAATGACCCAAAACTTCGCATGTTTCGAAGTTAGTCGCATTACTTCATGGAGAGGAAGAGAGAGTGTGTCCATCAGTCTGGAAAACCAGAAAAAAATTAGGGAAGTTACTTTAAATAATAAAAAGAAACTAAGAATTACAGGATTTCTCCGTGTCCTACTCAATTTGTGTATGTTCCTGCCCATAGAGAGGAGCAGAGAAGGATGCTTGTAGGAATTGATGTTCAAGCCACTGCACAGTGGGTCAGATGACCTAAAAAGTCGCGCATAACCTAATTTTTCAAAGTGAATGTTGTGTGATAAGTAACAGTTCCTTAGTTTGACAAGACCCCAAGGTTTAAAATGCAGTATAGATTTTCCCTGTAGCTTTACATTTTACATTGTCTGTATGCATTCAAAGTGAAGCTTTTCTGTCATGTTATTACATTAAGAATGTCATTCGCATAAGCAGAATATTAGTTCATATTCAGTAGCTCATGAAACAAAAACTACATTAGAAATTCAGACGATCCTTGGCAAAAGTATCAGTATGGGTCAGTTCTACAATCGACCGCTGTATTTCTAGTCAGCGCTAAATTGAGGCCAAGTCTCATTTTGCGTACTCTCATTGGCCAAAATCAGGCTTAGCCTCAACTTAGCGCTGACTAGAAGTGTAGCCGTCGATTGTAGAACTGACCCTTAGTGTTGCAAGTATTATTACATGCATTAATCCTATACATTCCAAATTATTACGATGAATACAAGGTGGTGTAAATGAAGCTCTGCAAGTTCTTGTAATCAATATCAGCGTGATGTGCCCGTCAAAAAATGTACCACGATGTACACTTGAAGTGCAAGCATTGTTGAAGTCTATAATATGTTAGGTATAACATGGGAAAAATATAGCTGCCCATGTGTTCCCCTTTGCAAATGGCAGTAAAAAATGTATCATGCTATGGCGGGTTTAAAATTGACTGATTTTGCACAGAAGTTAGCAACAGTAGTTTACACGTTTAAAAACACCATGATATGATATATAGAAAATGTTGCACACGAACTAAATCAATAATTCACTGTGAAATGATAATGTGACTTGTTACTGTGAAATTAATGTTTGTTTTGGCAGAACCTTCTGCTTCAGCTAGATATTGCAGGCCACTGAAAATACACTTCAAGAAGAAAAGTGTAGCTCAAATGCGCCAGGATATTTCATATACAGAAAGTGGAATACAAAAGCTGAACTCAACAACAGTGAGTTTGTAAGAAAATATTATTCATATCAAATACAGTATGCTTCTCATCATAATAGACGGCAAAGTCTGTAATGCAATAACATCAACAGCTTTTTCTACGAAATGTTACGTTTGCGGTGCTTCACCAACCCAAATGAACGATAAGTTGAGAAAGAGGTCCATTAATATTGATACCTTTCAATTGGAATCGGTCTCCACGCATGGATTCGCATTTCTGAATGCCTTGTACATGTCTCATATCGGCTTGATATTTTAAAAAACTGGCAAGTTAGGGGACAAGATAAATAGAACTTCACAGTAAGTAAGGAAACTATATGTGAAAAATTCCAAAATAAAATTAATCTTTTGGTGGACCAACCCAAGCCTGATGGAAGTGGGACATCCAATGATGGCAGGCAATACGGCACGGAGATTTTTTCCAAGATCCTGGTCTGTCAGCAGCAATTACTGGGATTGAAGAGGTACTTATTGAGAGATTTGGTGTTGTGCTGGGAGCTATTTCTTGCGGATTTGACATCAATATTCCTGCATTTGATGAGTATAAAGTATCCGTGGTCTACATGCCTGCCTCTGTGCATAAAATGATGCTTCATGGTCCTTCAGTAATTTCTGCTGCATTACTTCCCATTGGATAATTTTGCGAAGAAGCTCAGGAAGCACGAAATAAAGACTTGAGGCGATTCAGGCAGCATCATTCTAGGAAAATGTTAAGGTATGCTACAAACGTAGATCAGCTTTTTAACTTACTACATCAGACCCTGCCATTACTTCAGTAAGACCTCTGAAGGGAAAGAGAAGCAATTTTTCAGCAGTAATGCTGGAGCCTTCTCAAATTACAGCAGCAGAAGAGAGTCGCAGCGATGAAAATGACGGTGAAGACAGTAGTAGTGGTAGTGAAATAGCACCCATCAAACTCGTGATAGTGATCTTGATGATACGTGTGATTAACTTGTATGGTAACTAAAGTCTAACTTTCACAGACTTATACAGTATTTAACTGTAGAAACGCATATCCACATTTCAACTGCATGACGTATGTGGTTGTGTTTGTATTGTAGGAATGATTCACATATCGTCATATCACATGTTGAATTCCCTTCTTCTACGATTTGCTGCATGTTAAAAATGTCTGATGTTCAGTAAATCAATCTAATTTAATCCATTTCTCCGTTTCCTTTCAATTTTGGCCATATATAATGCTTGAAAATCGTTCGGCAATCGTACATTAATTATGCGCACAAAATTATCAATTTCGGCCCACTGTGCATTGTAACCTGTAACCTAATCAGTACTATTTCATATGTTGACCGTGCATGTGGAAGGTAAAATTAAGCTTATTTTTGTGTCTTTTTTTCCCTTACGTGTGTTGACAATAATCTGGAAAATTGTAGCGTGGAAAATCGGGAAAAATCCGTTTTTTTCTACTGCACACTGGACACATTGGGGTGTGGAGTGTTAATGTAAATGTGAAGCTTTTTGAATTTGAATTTTCTCGAACAATGTCCACTAGAACGTTTTTACTTGTAATGTACTATGAAGTGGTATCCCTCCTTATCAGCAATTTTTAATCCTAATTTGTAACAACCTTTCACTAAGTGGAGAAAAAGATTCTGTAAATATAGTTTTGAAAAGGCCACAAAGTTGTAAAGTTTGAAAGACTTTTTTTCCTTTAGGCGACGTAGTCAGAGATGTAACGGAGTTTATTTTGTAGACACCATGTTCCACTTTCTCCCAAGTTTTAAAATATGAACAAGGCCTACCTGGACACACAAGTTGAAAGCAACTTTCACAGTATTTCACACGATCCAATACGGCTTCTTCTGGTACCCACAAGTCCCAATGTGGAAAACCTGCACTACGCTTAAACTGCCATAGGCAGGAGTCAGAGAACTGAGAACACAGCAGGAGTTTGGGTAGACCGTTGAGTATGGCACTCTGATGTCACCAGATGACGGGTATCGTATATAAACGCAAATGGCGGCTGAATTTGACTTCTCTCTGACTCTTACCTATGACAGTTTTAACGTAGTGTAAGTTTTTTTCCGTTGGAACGTGTAAGTATATGAAGAAACTGCAGTGGATCACGCGAAATATTGTGTGGTTTCCTTTAATAATGTGTTCAGGTGAATCTTGTACATTCACCTTTGAAATTTCCAGTATATTTCTAAATTTTATGCAATACCTTTTGGCATCTTTGGCTCAGGCCGGGATGGGTTACGTACAGGATGGAGATGGTATCGGCCAGGGCTTTCTTAGCGTACCATCTCGACATTCGCCTGGTGCTACTGAGGGAAACCCTGGAAAACCTCAGTCCGAATGGTCGTCCGTAGGGTTTTTGAACGCTCAGGTATAGTTGTTAGTGGGTCTAAAGTGTCAGACAATAATTCGAATAAAACGCTTCGGTTTTTGACTTTTCCAACACACCTTGTTATTATTATTATAATTAATTTTTCTATTTCAGATTGTAGTTTAATAGATCTCATTTCATTACAATATATTAAATAAATATAAGCAACCATTAACACTGTTTTTTGTATTGTGTGTCTGTTAGGGTGTTTTTTTTTTTTCGTGAAATTGCTGTACGTTGTGGTGTATCGGTTCGTAAATGATCTTGAGAAAAATCTGTACTTGACATTACGTTTATTCAAATATCAGCTTGTCCCGTAAGTAATGTCTTATGTACGATGACCGCTTCAATGAAGCCATCTGACGGGCGAATAGTGAAGTAGACGGCACGTCCATAGCTGAATCATATAGGACACTTGATTGTGTAGAAGAAGAACGGTCTACTCTACGTTTTGGAAGTGTTGCTTGTGTTTGATCATGATGGCAGTGTCGGAGGTCCACATACGGAATGTCAAAGCTGTATGAATTTCACCAGGGACATTAAGCCAGCACAGCAGCACGAAACATCAATGCCGTATATGGTCATGGTGCTGTGGATGTGCGAAAGTGCCAGGAGTGGTTCCAGAGGTTTCGGTCCTGGGACACCAGCCTCACCGATAATCCACGAGAAGGAAGATCTGTAGAGCTGGACAACGGTGCCCTGCGAGTAGCGGTGGAGGAAAATCCAGTGCAAACTGTTGAAGAACTGACCAGCGATCTCCAGGTCACCCTTTCGACCGTTCATCATCTGCAGAACCTTGAGTACGTGTCGAAACTCGGAAAATGTACTTACGGTTTTATTTAGCTCTATGTACTCAATCCTCTTTATGAACTTTTCCTCTTCTTTCATTTCCCTTCTTTTCTTCATCAAGAGTTTAGTTTTTTCTGAGATTTTGCTCTTATTTTTTTCTTTTTAATGCCTGCTATTGATGTCTTCTTCATCCTCAAGCGTTCTGGAAGTCAGGAAAAAGTCGTGGAAAAAAGCAGGTGATTTTCCTTAAATCAGAGGAGAGCCGAGGAATTATAGGATTTCTCCGTGTTGTGGATGTTCATGCCCATGGAACGGAGCAGAGAAGGTGTGCTTTGCACTAGTTTTGTGTTGAAGCTACTGCGTCGGTCACCTCTTACTTTTAATCTAACCAAAGCTAATTTCAAGTGTTGAATCATGTTATTGAGTGTGGAAGGGGGAAGTAGATTATTTTTCTATCCTTTTCCTTGAATAAGAGTGTCGCGACTGGGATTTTCGTCTGGAAAACTGGGAGATGTTATGCTGTGGAAACCTTCTTAATAATGAAGTATCCGTAGTGTAACCCAGGTGTTCTTAGGTAGCACTTTGAAACGAGATGGAAAAGTTCCAACATTCCAAACCATATTCGTTTTAAAAAACACGAGGAAGAGGTTGCTGTACCATATGAAGTTTGAAGGGATGGTATTTTGAAGTTTCGGGTAAAATGTTTTGAACATGCTTGTAGGCTTTGTGTGTAGGGAAACTGAGTGACTACGAACAGAACGCTGAGGATTGCACTGAAATTCTGATCGCGTTGCATATTCTTTGACCTTTGTGCTGTTCGAGGACGACCAGCAGGTTTGTTGTTGACAACAAATGCAGTAACTCAACTCGTTAACCCAGTACAGTATGGTTTGGGGTATTTTAACTTTTCCGTTCCTTCTAAATTCAAAATGTCACCTAAAACGCAATGGAGTTCAGTAACTCAATTTTTTTTTAAATAATAATAAAAAAGAAAAGTTTCCAGGTTAAACGCTTGGTGTTCTCGCCACCAACGGTCCATGATGTCTACAGACTATGAACCACTCTACACTCCAGAGTATGCTTAAGCGTACTGCTTATAACTGCGTAAGCATGTCAAAGGATTTAGAACATCTGATTGTTTCTGCCGTATCCTGCAGGATTTATTAGATCTTCTGTATATGAGTTCTAAAGACTTCCGAATTTTCACCGTGATCGAGCATTGATATTGAAGGAGTGAGTCGATCTATCACACGAAAACAAATTTGTTCTTTCATTGCGGTCGGCATTCTCTTTAATGTCTCAAGGTGTACATTTTCTTACTTGGAGAAATTGTTACAATTCAGAACTACTTTTTCCACCTTGCTAGAA
Organism: Lepisma saccharinum; assembly: GCA_022664845.1. NCBI lineage: Eukaryota > Metazoa > Arthropoda > Insecta > Zygentoma > Lepismatidae > Lepisma > Lepisma saccharinum. The sequence continues at coordinate 43,678 of JAGDQP010003390.1, forward strand.
CCATATTGCGCGAGGAGGCAGTACGTTCAAAATCTACTCTACTTACTAATGAGGAGTCGCTGTAGCATCAAGAATATGTGGAGCGCTACCGTCACATCGCCTATACTCCATTCGCGGCGCGTACGCGTTGGACAGGGTATACTTTTACATATAGTAAATTAGGGTCCTTAATTTACTTAGTGAATACTAGCACTTGCCGTAAGTTCACGAATAGCACGCTCCACCGAATGAGAAGCGTACCTTATGTGTGTCAAAAGAAAAAAGTTCAAATATTTTCACCGTGTCGACTACATGATGAGCTATGTATGGAAAACTTCTTTGTCTTGCGGATTAGGATTCATCTTTTGATATATCAGTAATTTTATTGGACTCCATCGACGGACAGCCGGGAAAAGTGCTTAACAAAGCAATTCTGTACTCCCACTGCGTAAAAAGTAATAAATAAATAAACAAGTTGACCAGATAACCACGGGGTATTGACATCAAATCTGCAGATGGATCAAAACTAGTTGGGATTGCATTTCACAAGAACTTGTAGTGAAACTCCACTGTTTCAAAGGAATTTTTAGACAAATTTTCGTGCTTTTTAACGAAAACAGTAAGTTTCACATTTGCGAAGATTAGCTTTATTCAATGTTACATTTTCTAGAACATGTGTACCTTCAACTAGCAACAATTTATACTAACCAAGGAGCCTTTAGGTGGCCGAAATAGCTTGGTTTCGAGTAGGCCGCGCACCCCGATTTATCGGATATAAATTTACGGAAAAACTTTCGCGTGGTATTCGTGTAAGTTATATTCAACGATTCATTCTCCCAACTGGTAACATTTTCATAACCAGGTAAAAGGAAGGAGGAAATAACAAGTACTTACTTTTAATCCAAATTTCTTAGAGTATCACCCCGCATGAAAAGTAATCTCCTGTCTTACCAATACTTGTATCCACAAATATCTAGCACAATAACTATCGAAAGGAGCTTTGTTGCTATGGAGCAAGCTGTTTATAAAATCACTGTACGGTCACTAATGAGCTTAGATTTCGTGTGAACTTAAGGCAGTCAACTCCTGCAGCAATCTCACAAGGAGTAATAGAGAAGTGATACCACCTAACCCCCCCACGTGTTATACATCATTGAAAGGTACCAATGATTTAATAGTACAATGCCAAAATATTAGATTGCCCAAATATATCTAGTACGAGTTATGGCCGCTAGAGGACCAGGAGAACTGTTATTCATTCTATGTATTCTTCGTAGTCCAGTAAATCATCTGTATCAAAAGAACAGGTGGAGCTACTTATAACGAGAGCTCCGGCTACGAAACGTCATTGGGAAAGCACAGAAACTGCATTTAATATTACGGTTGTTCATTGCGCACCTAGTTATATGTTGCGGGAAGGTTTCATAATGTAACAGATTCTGTAAAGAAGGAATAGTGATAACAAAGAGAGAAGTGAATAAAACCAAGAAGTTGAGAACAATATTAACATATTAGAAACATAGTATAAGAGAATCCTTCTTCCTTTTATTTCCGTTAATGAGAATTGCGGTGATGAATAGTAAACAAATATCTTTTTCAGGTTGAAAATAAGGTATATCTACAGGTTGGTCAAAATATGATCAGGCTTTTCTGATCTGTATGAATTTTCAAAATACACCTACTTTTGAAGACCACTCAAACTTTGCGTTGTAAAGGTTAAATAACGTAACTACCAGACATTTCTAATATATTAAGGGCAGGTAATGCGCATTTCCAGCTATTTTTCGTACTCTGAGTTTTCTTTATAGGTGACAACCACTTGTTCTTTTGATAGATGTGATCACTAGACTACAAGGAATACATAATATCAAGAACGGTGGTCGGAGATAGAACAGGACACGAAATAGAGCCTAAAAACCTCCTGGCCCTCTAGCAGCCATAACTCGTACTAGATATATTTGGGCAATCTAATATTTTGACATGAGACATTTTAATTGATGTACAAGATGATTAAATTCTGATTAGGAAATAAGCAATATATAGTTTTTTTTTTATCTTTGCTTTCTAAGAGGTATTTTTGTTTGAACTCCTTAATGTTTTTATATTTTCAATGATTGTGATCTTCGAAATTGTATTTATTTTTTAGACTGTAAAGTGCTTACTTATTGTTCCAAATCCTGAGTCTGCTTTGAATGAAGAAGCTGGAAAATTATTATTGGACCATTATGAAGGGTATTCGCAGAGAGCTAAAATGATGACTGAAATTCATGCGCAGGTAAGATATTATGTATAATTGTATTGGATTTGGTATTCCCTCTCTATATATTAATTAGTTTGACTTTCGTTTATGAATTTAATTTTGAAAAATTATGTGAAACGAAATAAATTGGAGAACTTACTTCGCTCAGCATTAAGGAAAAATAATAATATTATTATTGCCATGTATTAGCCAAGATCAAAAAAGTAAATTGTCAGATTTGAGAATGTTTTGATACAGGGTTCCCACTCACCTGGGAAACCTGGAATAGTCAGGGAATTTCACTAAAATGTCTGAAAACGTGGAAAAGTCAGGGAATTTGATAGCTTATTGTTTGAAGTTCATTTAGCTACAGCAGGCATTTCTTATGTAATGACAAATGCGTGAAAGAGGTGGCAAACCTTGCTACTGGAGCCAGTGGTTTAATATTTCCACTCAGAAAAAAGCAGGGCATTTCCTGGTTTAATGCATGAAGTTGTTTGGCTTTGCATTTCTAATTTTGAAAGTCAAAGCTTCTTCTGCACTTTTACATGTATTATTACTAAGAAAAAAAAAATTGGAAGGTTTTGGACTTTTATTCTTGTTAGAAAAATTGAAAAAAAAAAAAAGATTTCTCTGTTACTTTTATCGTGATGCATGATTCTTGAAAATAGATAATCCAGTGTGCCCTGTTACTATATGAATGTACTTGCTTTTGTTAGTATCTAGAGATGAGGCTATTCAGATTCCTAGTATGGAGAAATAATGTTAGATCGTTTTTTAAATTACTTCGAGGTTAATGTGCCAACCATGAAAAGAGAGAGAGAAAATACGTGTACCAAGTGTCATAAATAGTCAAACTGATGGTAAAAAATGTTCTCACTTCTGAATTGTAACAACTTCTTTAACTGACGATTGTAAAAATTTACTATGTGATAATTACTTAGGTGAAAAGAAAAAATAATTGAATAGAGAGTCATAGTAATAAATAAAAATAAACAGGCATAACCCATCCAGGGTGAAAAGTGAAGTCAGGCTCAGATTGAAAATGTTGAGCACTTTTCGTAAATTCATTGGCAGTAATTTTCCCCAGAAAATGTACATAAATAGCATGAAGGTTATTATTTTCATATTTGGAAAGTTATCAGATTTCACTTTTTGCCTTTATTCGGTTATTTGGTAGGGGACATTTGATAATTAAAAAAAAGTTTTGTTTCATTTCTTCCTTCATGTGCAAATTCTATTGTTCTATGCACCGGTACAAACATGTGCTAGAAAATGGGGTACCTGGAAATTTCTGAGTAGTAACCTGGAAAAGTCAGGGAATTTGATCTTGGCAAATGAGTGGGAACCCTAGAAGCAATTTTATGGAGAAGTATTTCGATTTATAATTTTAATACATGTTCTAATATTGAGTTGTTTATGTTAGTAGATAGAGTTCTAACGCTAGAGATTGCTGCCTAACAATACCCGTAAATGAGAAAGTTCTGGGGAAAATCCGTGAGTGCCGTAGTGGGTCTTCGTCTGTATCTCATGATTTGTTGTTGGCGGTTTACTGGATCAAAGTACACTGTGTAGAACTTAAAAATTCAGTTCATTCGAAAAAGAGACCACATATTCACGTGATATTTAAAACAGTATATTGTTATAAACTTATAATTGTTTTATTTTATTAGTTACTGTTGTTTATGTCCCATTATGCGTAATGTATTAATTTAACGTAGGTGAGTGTGTATACGAAAAACATGTTATATACAGGGTGGTAACGTAATGCACCAACGAACTCCGAGGGATGATAGTACATAAAAAAATAAGGAAAAAAAAAAGTCTTAGTCATCGAGATGGAAATTGCCGCGTTTCGAAGCTACGGGATGCCGAAATCGTGAGAAAATTAACTTTAGAGTTTCATAATTCCAACACCACTAACAGTTGAGTTGGTGCGACATGCTATGTAGTCAGTCTTCAAACGTTGTCTACC
>JAGDQP010003390.1:47970-94559 GCA_022664845.1 Lepisma saccharinum
AAAAAAAAAAAAAAAAAAAAAAAAAAAAAAAAAAAAAAAAAAATGCAATGACTGCTCAAGGATTTCTCCAAAGGAACTAGTGAATTCCCAGAAAGTTTCTTAAACTAATATAGGTCAAAATGAGCATAAATTAGACGACTTCCCGTATGCTTCAAGATTGCATGCGTAATAACCACCACCCAAACGGGCAATGACATTCTCATTGATTGCATGCGTAATAACCACCACCCAAACGGGCAATGACATTCTCATTGATTTAAAAAAATAAGCAGAACGTTCTTTGAATATATGTACTCCTTGCTTCTGGGTCTTATGCAATCAGACATATGTTTTAAAAATCGTTCATTTGGAATCTGTTTGAGATAGAACGGCATTATGTGAACGAATTATTGTTACCTGCTGGAAAGTCATGCTCATTTCAACACCACTATACTTCAAAGAATCTGTGGTAATCACCCAGTTCCTTTGGGAAATAACTTGCGCACCCATTGCAAAATTTTGGAGCTGTGCTGTGAATCGTATTGGAAATATGAAGCTCTAATGTTCCTTTTCCGCTGTAGCTCCAAAACGCGGCGAAAGGACCGTTTTCTGCCCTTCAACCGATTCTAATGAAATTTTGTATGTAATAACTAGACTATATGGGAGTTTCAATAAACAAAATTTTTGTGCGTACCACTTCCGGTTATCATGGAAAGCGCGTTCAAAAATGGACACTTCCGGATTCTAATTTTTATAGCGTTGTTCAAAATAAATTGTAGTATGACAAGAATGACGTAAGCTGAAACGTCCCCAACCTAATGATCCCAAAAGAGGATCACACAGACAAATAGGTTCGCCAGGAGCCTAGAGTACCCACGCAACGCATCTAACCTAACCTCTAGCTCCAAACATTTTCTACACCCCAGACGAGCGGCGCAGAAATGCCTTCCAGATTTAAGAATATCTGGGAAAGAGGATTCCAGATCCTTGTGATCGCTGTAAAAAAAAAAAATAATTTCGATCGAGGGAGGAAAGGCGACACCTCCAATCTTTTAATTAGATTGTCAGTTCATACTCCGAAGTACCAGCTGGTTCAGATTAGCGACAGATTAAGAAAGAAAACGTAAATCTTTACTTGGGAAATAATCTCAAACGATGATACGCATAACGACTCATATGTGACTCATACTGTGTCTTTACTCACTTCGAAGTCTACAGGGTGGCAAAAGACCATGTCTTACCTTTACCTTAGTAGGGCCCACACCTGTAGTCTGGAATCGCAATTCCTGAAATAAAGACGAACGAACAAAACGAATGACGGTCGCAACTCAATCCAAACGTAGTGTCATAACGCAAAATGCAAATAATATTTATTCACACAAATCACATGCTGGAGTCACTTCATATGTCAACGCAGAAATAACCAGAAATTCAATATATAGTTCCTTTCCCAAGTTATCACTTCTCAGCTGGCGAAAGAATCCTACCACTGGTCTACGGATTTATGAACCGATCTAATCTAATTAAAACGCATCACTCAAAACGATAGGTTTACCGAAACACAGAAATAATTTAGTATCAATTGCTGTCAATTTCACGTAACGATTAGTAGTTAAATTCCAATAAATATCAAGTCAAACATTAAATAACGCACTGCACATTATAAATATTACTAAACACTGTAAGAGGATTATCAACTAATGCCGTAGATCGTACCTGGTTAACTGAGAGGTTTCTATACTACGTTCACTGAACATAAACACAAGATTGTTCGAAGAAATCTAAAAATTTTAGAATTTCAATTTATTACACTTAACTTACATATTGCACGTTTTCGGATATGATAGTTTCATAAGAGTCTGAACAGAATTGCTGTTGAGTTGTAGGAACAAACAAAATTGAATCGCTGGTATACATTGAATTAATTAAGCAAAACGGAAAGTTGCGTAGTCACATATAAATGTCCATAATTTCTATAATAATTAATAAATTTTGTTGATATTTTCACAAATTATTCCCGAAACATTGTTATATAATTTAGAAAAGTTTTGTCACAGTATTACTTACACGAAAGAAGTTCTAGTTCAAAATACTTCGTAAAGAAAGAATCAGTTTCGCTCTATTAATTGTGTGACGTCATTACAGATGATTACTACCTTATACAAAAGACGTTCTGAATAAATCTTGAAAATGCAAAATAATATTATAAAATATGACTTTTTCATCGGAGAATAGTGGCTGGAGTTGAAACCAAGATTATCGAACCATGTCGAATAAAATAAAATTTACTGTTAACCTCAAAACGGTACGCAAAAATAGTCGAACAGACATGTTGCTAATTTGATTAAGTAATGAAAATATGCGGTAGCTGTCAAACATGCTAACCGGGAATTTCGAATGGATTTGGAAACTGGAGACGAGAAATTGGCATATGATTATTAAAATCTAACGAACCGATATTTGTAATGTAAGAATTCGGTTAATAGCGGCCCCATACTGAAATTTAGAACATATTGTACATTTTAATAAATAATATCAAAACAAAATATTAAAATTTTACTGAAGTGAAAATTCCGAAACAATGTCGCTGAAAAAGTCCTGTTAGCACTTATATCGGTTCTAATTCTTCTTACTAAGATTTAAGATCATTTTCCGGAACGGACGAAATCAGTCGAAATATTATCAAAATATTTACTAAATTTGGTGTTTATATCTACCTCTCGTAGACCGGGCTTAGTAAGTACAGATGACGGAAAGCCCATACGTCCATTCGCCTCGTCTTTAAAATTGGAACTGAACTAACATGGCGTGGGAGAGCAGTTCTCCCAGCAAACGGAGAAGAAGGCTGATTCACACCAATCAGCAAAAAAACAAGTCACGAAGCATTGACTAGGGTCCAATCAAAAACAAGCGTTAGATCCAAGTCATTGCTGCGTGACTAACGAAAACCTGGATGGATAACGATAAAAATCCAAAGCAAAATCAAAACGAAACACGCTCAAAGAGTCTAAAACCAACCAAAGAGAATGAGCTAAAGAGAACACACAGAAAGGAAAGAAAACGGAGACTAAGAAAATAAATATAAAATGGAACAGCAACTAGGCTGTTACAAAGCTATCAAATCAAAATTTCGTATGGAAAGTACTAATATAATGAGCACGTTACAGTGTAAACCGAAAGACTATATCTTTAACCATTTGGAGAGAAAAGTTAGTTTTCTTGATGTAAACGTTCAATTTTCGTTCTAAACATACACTTCTCAGGAAATTCTGTGTTGTTTAACCATCAGACCCCGCTAGTTACAAGACGATACTTCGCTCAAATAATCTCCATATAATGTAGGAGAAAGTATCTAAAAACATTTTATACTCTAAAGATGTATACTTGCGGATTCCAATTTTTAAATGTTGTTCAAAATAAATTGTGATCTCTCGTATCAAATCCAAATTTCGTATGACACTTCTACATCAAATGACGTTTATTTCAGCGTACCTGTGTAATAAATGGCGATTGATAGTTACACAACACAGTTTATCCTCTAAAAGGTGTTTTTAATGCGACAATTTAGCCGTTCTTACAAAGCAAATATTTTCTACTTCAAACACGACTCGGGGGATCAACTAGAAATTCTTATTGTGATGTATTTATAATATTCGTACTTGACACACAAAATTTGGTTTGGATATCTTAAGAACTTTCAGACGTTTATTTACCTGAATTTCTAACATTTACTTCGACTTGAGGTACTCATCTTTAAAGCATAAAATATTTCTTGTAGCCATCAGCCCCCATCAACTAGAAAATGATATTTGAATATGTTCTTCTACATTGCATGGTGATTATTCGAGCGAAGTATCGTTTTGTAACTAGTGGGGGCTAACAGCTAAATAACACAGTGTTTCCTGAGAAAAGTGCAATTTTTATAACGACAATTGGACGTTTACATAAGAAAACTAAATTTTATCTCCAAAACGATTAGAGATATAGTCTTTTGGTTTACATTCTAACATGCTCATTACATTAGCACTTTCGATACGAATTTTGAATTTGATAGCTTACGCCATTTTTGAGATATTACAATTTATTTTGAACAACACTTAAAAATAATCCGCAAGAATACATCTTTAGACTATAAAATGTTTCTTCTACATTATATGAGCCGTTCGATGGCAAAGTGGTGTAAGTCACTTTTTGCCTGAAATGAGACCAAATAGATTTCCGGGAACTTGAAACCAAAATCTATTGCTTGACAAAGTGACGAATGTCAGAGTTTGAAAAGAGGCCAAGAGATTGCAGACCAAAAAACGTAAAATCGAATCCACGAAGATCCTGCACGGCAAAGTGGCGCAAGTCAGACTCACAACACTGTGACGAACGAAAAGGTCTAGTCACTGTAAATCAAGAACATTATTAATTGGTTTAGATTGTTAATTTGTTACCAAAAGGCTGAGCTTGCATGTATAGTTGTTAATGTGTGTGTGTTTCAAAGAGCATACGCGTCATCATGAGGATTTAGTATCAAGAAGTTGGCCACGGTGACGACGGAATGTATAGTGATGCATGTACTGGCCAAAACCGTAATTTTAAGGTTGCACTTTCCTGTCTGCGACTTTTACCAGGTCACAGTGTTAGTGAGATCTTTGAACCATATTTTCATGGTGCCTGGCCATTTGTATTTACCGAATGATGTTGACTTCGGATCAATAGAATTAAAGGTAAAGGGACAAAACAATTACATCTCATCTGACTGGTATCGGATCACAGAGAACGCTCGCAAGAACAAGTTTGCAGTGATTCACATGACTCGAGAGGATTTTGTTTCAACGGCAGCATCTAATCTCAAGAAAAACGAGTTTCATCATTCTGTATCTTTTTCTACAAATCTAATGGCTGCAGTACAGATCTGACCCTACGAAAATATTCTGTCCTGACATGCCCTTTTATGAATTGGATATCACATGAGGAAACAGGATGACCGGTACAGCGGCACAACATTCAACAAGAACCACTTTACAAAGAACTTCGAGTCATCAGCAAGCTGTATCTGGTTTCATTGATGTTGCCGATTTGTTTTCCATGACTTATAACTAGTGTTCGATTTGCCGGGAGGATGCCGGAAATTTTCGCTGCTGCCTGAGGATTTCATCTCCGGTTGTTGATTCCAAATATTATCCCAGCCAGAGATAAAATCTTTGTATTTCTACCCATACAGGTAGTACGTTGTAACTTAACCAGCAGCCACTAGTTTTAGGATCCCCCTTCGTAATTTATAACAAATCGAACACTCCTTATAGCACAAAACCGTTCATTTGCTTCTGTGCCTTGTTATTGTGTACACTCTTCTGGCAAAGTGGTGTAAGTCAATAATCGCTTGCTTGCTATATTTTTTATACTAAATATAAAAATACTACAAATATTCTTGCGCTATTCCTGTAACGAGTTTTCAAAGATAACTGTCTCTTTATATAGGCACACATCTGTAATATTTGTAGGATTTCCTGTTTTTGTCTTCAAATTATATCACAATATCTCGACATTACCACCACCACTTATTTTCCTTCCAACCCCTCAATTATGTGATATGTCACTCAAAATATAGGTATTCTGTGTACATATATATTCTGAAACTTTGCACTTTCCGAGATGGTACAATACCTTACCAACATAACGGACGCACAATTGGACTTTGTAATTTTTGTCGGATTTTTGTCTATAAATTTTAATAAAATTCTCAATATCTCAAAATGTTCCCAAAGTGACTTACACCACTTTGCCATCCAACGGCTGATATGGAGATTATTTGAGCGAAGTATCGTTCTGTAACTAGCGGGCCCTGATGGTTAAACAACACAGAGTTTCCTGAGAAAAGTGCATTTTTTATAACTAAAATTAAATGTTTACTTAAGAAAACTAATTTTTATCTCCAAAATGGTTAAAGATATAGTCTTTCGTGATAGGTTACGCCATTCTTGTGGTACTACAATTTATTTTGAACAACGCTATAAAAATTAGAATCCGGAAGTGGTCATTTTTGTAAGCGCTTTCCATGATACCCGGAAGTGGTATGCACCAAAGATTTGTGCGTATTGAAACTCCCATATAGTCTAGTTATTACATACAAAATTTCATTGGAATCGTGAGGGGCAGAAAACGGTTCTTGTGCGCAGTACTCCTTTCTCCTCCGGTAAATAGGTCTTTTTTTATTATTATTATTATTTTTTTATGTACTATCTTTCCTGTGAGTTTGTCCGTTCAGTGCCGCCCTGTATAGTGTTCCCTTCTTCTGCGGTATGTTTTGGAACATCTCAGAAGCGCTACTATAACTATACTATGAATATTTCGATCACAGTTTTTTTTTCCATATACTTGAAAAAACTCCTTGAAAAAAATATGTGATCCACCGTTTAATTTATTTCGTGATGGTTCGATGAAACAAAGTTTTCCGTGTCTTTATGATTCATGTAACTTCTATTAGATCTAATGGTCATTTGTCGAGTGTGTATACATTTTCTAGCCCACTTCAGTACGTTCAATAACCACGTATACTAGCAATACGAATACTTTACCAATGCCACATTTTACAGTACAGTCCCATCAATCTTTTGGTAAGGACACAATATAAGACAACAACTTGCGTAATAACCTAAAATTATATCATATACATACGTAATTATCTGCTTATGTAAAAAACAAAAAACGGCCGACCATCTTTACTGAGGTTTTTTCTCAGTTACACCAGGCAAATGCCGGGATGGCAGCTTCAACATAGGCCCTGGCCGACTACTTTCCCCTTCACTATTCCGACTTGAGCCCAAAGTCCATAAATAAATAAAATTCCAAAAAATAACGACACGGGTAGCTAAAACCGAGTCTTACTCTTAACAATGCGTGCATCATAAAAATACAAGACCTTCAAGCTACACGTCCTGTCAAACTTTTATTTTGTTTTGTATTGTATTGTAGTTTCCTCCCACGTCCTTCATTGCACAAATTCTCTCATCATCATCCATCCGATCTGAGACAAATTTGTCTAAAGGTCTTAAATTTAAACCATAATCACAGAATATAATAATATAATTGTTTTTCTTCTTACGGATTTAGTTTGCCATTTAACCAGTATTGTGTTTCTCCTTTTACAGCCAGCGAAAGTTCCCAAAGGTGACATAGAGATGGCGACATCGGCAGAAGGTCCAATGGCGAAAAAACACGCAGGGGATAAGAAAGTCGCAGCGGAGAAGAAAAAGCTATTGAAGGATAAGAAAAGAACGTTGAAGAGGTTATGAAGATTAAATGAAAGAGAAAAAAGACTCTTCTTCGAGTGAGAAGATTTGGAATCTTACTTTTTTCGACCTGTACATAAAACGTAACAATGAAACAAAAACAAAACAAAACAAAAAAAAAGAAATCTTTGCATGGCTACTTTGCGTACATTGTGTGCACGTTGTAGTGAATGTTGGTGTTGTTTAGAAGAAAAATAAAAGCGACAAGAATGAAAGAGAGAGAGAAAAAAACAGCAGTAAAAGTGTGGATTTTAGTCTACGGTGCTTGTATCATTGTAGATATGATGTGATTCGAAAGAGAGAGAATATATCTTATAATGATCTGCGGAAATTAATACATATAGCTACTAAAACGTTTTAATCAAAGTCTCACGGTTTCATTTCGTTGTTCTGATTTCATTTGTGTGGGTAGGGAAAAATAGTTAAAACGATAATCTTCCGCTCGTTGCGGCAGTTAATTTTGTAGCATAAAAGGTTTTGAAAAAAAGGGGTCATCTCAGGTTTCCTCCTGATCTCTGTACAAAATGAAAAAGTAAGCTATACAATTTCTTCATAGTGAGATTTTTTCATTCGTTAAAAAAAAAAAAAATCTCACTTCGTTTTCCATGCAGTAGCAAAGTGCAGATTTAGTGCTGCTTCAACATATTTTTACATTGTCATGTTTTTGCCATAATTATGTTGTGATGTTAATTTGTGTGTATACTTGTTTTGTTTAAAAGGAAAAATAAGAAAATGTAAGAATAAGCCTATCCTCAGCTATTGAGGGTGATCTCAAAAAAAAAAAGAACTTTGCGAGCAAAAATCATTTTATCCAGGGGTAGTTAACATGTCCAATGTTATAGTGATAGATATTGATTTGTTCCTTCGTAAAAACTCTCCTTTGTGGTATATCTGTGTTTCTGTGTACAAATGTGTGTGAGAGCATGGTGATTCCTTTGCAACTACTTCTGGAGGATAATTGTGTTTCTACGTTCCTGCAGAGGTGAATTTCTTAAGGAAGTATGTTAATTGTGTTATATTTATTAGTTGTGTATAGATAGTCATTAATAATTTTTGTCCAAGAAGGTGGAGTGATGAGTCAAATCTGTAAGAAATTCTAACTTTCTCGTAAGTTCATTCCTAGAGGGTGGTGTAATAGTAAATTATTTTGTAGAAAGTTGACTGGAAGATTTGCTATTTCACAGAACGGAATGAATATATTTTATACATCACCGATGATTTAAGATTAGTGTTGAAATTTTCCCAACAATATTTCGTCAACTCTTCAGGTAAGGCAAAGTCCATACGTAAGATCACGATATTGTCAACTAAGGAAATTAATAATATACAGTGGAACCTCGTTTATCCGATTCGATCTGGATGACCGAAAATCTCGATAATTTGGAAAATTCGTTAACGACACAAGTATCACAGTTTTATACAAATCTTTTTATAGTATTTACGTCATTACATTCTTTTATAATATAACAGTACAAAACAAAAACACGTATTGTATCTACATGAAGTATAATTCCGATTTGTTAGGCGTAGGATTTTTTTTTTCTTAGGTCACACCAGGTTAATGCCGAATTAGCTTCCAATATTCCCTCCCTACCCTTTCCCGGCCTGAACCTTAGAGCCATAAACAAATTCAATTAGGCGCACTGTATTTTATTTCAGTTAATAAATATAGCCTGTGAGTTTGTTGCGGCTGCCAATCATTGCTTTAAAACGCTGTTGGGTTTAGCGTACTGTACGTATACATGTTTTATAACCCAGATAAACGAGATTCCACTGTATTTCAGTTTTTCTTCAATTCAGATGTGTTGAAATGACATTTCACTACGTGATTGTTTTTTTTTATTTTTAGATAGCTTTATAACGAAACTTCAGTTTGTTTCATATTTTTTGTACAATAATTGATTTCAACTGTGTTGTCTCGGAAAATAAGTTGAATCCGCAGCACGGCGTTGCACTAAATTTTACCATTAAGTCATTGTGAGAATTTTAATGAATAATTTCACCATGTATATGCAATTCTTAAACATAGTAGTAACTTGGACATACGTTTCGTGGCGGGATTGATTAAATAGTGTTAGCAGGAACGCCTGTTTTCATATAGTGTTTGGCTGCTTTACAATACGTACGTGATCTTGGTATTAAGTTTTGGTAAGGAAGATAAGAAAACGTGCGTTCGTTTGTAGGATACAAAGTTCTAAACAGTGGCTAGTTATGGTCTGGAACTCTGTGGCGTTCAGGCTGAAAATTTTAAGGAAATCTCAGTATAGGAGTTAATTGAGAATAAGGTGTGAAGAACTTTCGGAACCTGCTCCAGTGACACCAAAGTGTTGCTACTGAGGTTTTCAACAGAACGCGAGAAACATTTTTCCAGCTGTATTCTTACATGCGTTTAGACAGAAAAGAGGGCTTGACATGAAGGGCAAAATTAGATAAGGATGTATGTGAATTTTTGTCATTTTTCAGGAGAGTGGCAAAAGCCGTTATTGGAGAAGGGTGTTAGTGAATAACAACAACAACAAAAAAAAAAGTCAAGTCTCAGGGAGACGATATACACGCCCCAAACCTCTGGATACCTACTACCAGGGTCAGGATTGCAGAAAAAATATATTCATCTCATTTTCCGCAAAATTTTTAGATACGTCCTTAACTAAATTACCCCTTCATATACTCACTAAAGAGAATCCTCTAGGATCTTGGGTTGAAATAGCAAAGAAAGAGGAATGCGAATGTGATGTAGCGGTCGAAAATTTTGAGTAGCTGTAGTTCTGATCATTTGATTGTTCCTTCATGTCTAGGCAACAATGTAAATTGACTGGATTATTTGTCAGCATTCTTATATCCAGTCTTGTACTGTAAATATAATTTTATAAGTCATATCTAAACCCGTCTTAAGGTTATTTTTTTAGTCTTGTAGCGTTTTCCCTTCATGTCCCCTTTCTTTTTCTATTACCTTAATTCACATTCTACATTTTTGTCCATTATTTTCTTGTCTTGTGTTTTTCAATTTTCTGTTCTTGACTTACACACTTTATCATACTAGGGTTACCAGATGTCCTCCTCCTAGTGGTTTATCCTTTACATAAAATTTACTTTTAAAAACATACTGGGAAAAACAATTTCTTTTATGGTTATACGGCGTCGTAAATGTCCGCAGCATCTACAACTGCATTTGGAAGAATCGCACATTTAACCCCCAGTAAATTAATTATATTTCGAGTATTTCAAGAAATGGTTTTCGTTGATTGCTACCCAGATACTATCTTTATTTATTAATCAAGGAACGTTCAGCAATATTAATATTAATGATTGTTATGTAGAGGTATTACAGCGAAACAAATTATGAGCATTCAACTTGTAATGAATTCTAGGAAATCTGATTTCTTCCGGAGCTCGCGGTGGGTGAGAAGTTAGCGCCCTCGCTTTCTGGGTACGTGGTCACGGATTCAGTTCCTGCCGGGGTCCGTTGAACGAAGTGACTCGGAGCCGAGTTTACCTAAAACTGTAGGCCCTGTCCCTTAGAAGCTCGTTTAGAACGTTAATAACAATTCACTCACTCTGTGGTCTTCCGTCTTCTTTCTTATAGGTCGAACGATATTGGAAAATGACAGTGGATGAGTCAAGAAAATATATCTGGTTGTATGTGCGTGAAAGAACTATATCCAACTAATTCGTGGGGCATGGTTCAAGGATGAGGTTTGTTCTGAGTTGCCAAGTTCTCATTTTCATGTTTGTGATATTTTCGCCATTTTTACCAGTGGTATCTAAGGAATGGACGCTATCCTGCGTCCAAATTCAATTCTGGTTTATTAGTGTGTATGTACGGAATAGCAGTTTTCTTTTAAGTTGTAACGCGTTGAAGCAGCACATTTAAAAGAATCGCACATCTATCAACAGTAAATTATAAAGACCCAGAGTCTATTGTGTTGTTACTCGTCTTGTGTGAAACTTTGAGGTTCGAACTATTGCGCTGCTTAAGACAGGCATTCATTTGTTTCCAACTCTGTTTTATTCCTTTATACTTGTATTTGTTCTCGTAGTTATACCAGTATAATTACTGTTGCCCACACTTGAGTCGTCGTCGTTAGAAATTGGTATTCAGTTAGACATTTTTCAATGTTATTTTGGTAGCCTTGCATCAACTCTGAAATTGTTACTTCAAAATACATCTTTTATTTTGCCTCTGCTCTTCTAAAGACCTCAGGATTTGCTAGAATTCATTATAGGAAGTGTACTGGAACTATATCAGGGTAAGTTCAGTCTGGAAAAAGAAAGCTTCTCACGTTGGTACAAGGTGCAGATATGTCAACGTTGAGAAGTTCGAATCCAGGAGGGTTGCCAATCTGGAAGGGGGCAAATGCGGGAGCTTGAGTGAGAAAAAAAAATGCTAAAGAGTTACAACACAGACGTTAAACCACAGAACATAGATGTTAAACCTCCTAAACCACAGGATCTCTCACGTATATTTTTTTCAGTTTCTCACGCATTTTGCGTGAGTTGTGAAAAGTGATGCCTGTAAGCTCTTCATTTGCTCAAGGCACGCTTATGTCAAATCAGATATTTCATTGACTTGGTTCAAGTGCGTAGTATTGCAGAATTGAGACTACTGACAAAAGCCTCCTGCGTAAGCCTAGTAGGTAGCGCGCTCGACTTCTGTTTGAGCGGTCCCTATGGGGGCTCAAAATTTCGGTGTTGATCCAGCATCGTGAGGACAATTAGGGAGCTGCTTGAATAAAAGAAGTAGCGGACTGTGGTCATGGAAGTCACACACACACACACACACAGCTGCAAAGAGGCGTTCCACAGGCCACGTAACCCTCTGATGAACGTAATACATCCGTCTGACAGACTAAGACCCTTAGGGGATGTCGTTCCACCAGTTTAGTTTTTAAACTACTGACAAAAATTATGGAAAATAAGTTAAGAGTTTTATACAATGGTTCCTAAATATAATAATGATATGAATAGTGTTGACCTTTGGGAACCACCTTGTTCTCCCTTTATTTTTTTCATCTGGTAGCCCTAGCTTGTACCATACCATACATGTTCAATTACGTTAAAGGTGTTGATCACTCCCGCCATCTTGGTATATCCTATCCATTGATATACATGGGAATTGTACTAGTTTTATGTTTTCCAGGAGCATACTTTTTAACTTCTGTTATCACCTAGTTTTTTGTCATATATATGTTTTATAAAGATGCATTATTATTTATATACACAATATAATTTCCCATTGACATATTATGTTCTGTATAGTTAACTATTAATAATACACCACGAGCTCAGATATTTGAAGAAACTTCAGATTTGAAAGGTAATAAGCATCAAAATAGTCACCAAGAAAAAATATCTGAAAGCAGATGTTGATTTATTTCACTTCTGAGAGACATGAAACGAGTAATACAGTTCCCATGTAAATCAATGGGAAATCCATATCAAGATAGCGGGGGTGATCTGCACCGTTAAACATGCTAGTCTTGTAAATACGATGTGCATTTTATTTTTCTGTCCTACAATTTAATGCCAGAAAACTGTTTTGTCTTATTATTATTATTTGTACTGATAGAGAATAAGTTTGATAATATATTATCATGACTTTGTTTTCTTGGCGTGTAGCATATCTGTTACTAAAATTCATCTGCTAGTCTTATTATCTCATTATGTCCTTATGCAAGGTTTTTGTAATTTTATTCTTTATCTATAGATAAAGAAATGTTAGGTATTGATGTAAACAATTGTAAAACCTCAAAAATAATTGATTTTTTTTTAAAGTCCTTACAATATACACAAGGTAGTTCAGTTTTTATCTTCAGCGTGGAATAGTATATATTTAAATGTTAATCAGGTACTGACTTATCCGTCTTCTTAGCGGTGAAGATTTATGTTGACCTGAAAACGCTAGATTTCCGACTGGTTTGGGAATTGTTAGTTGGGTGTATTTTTATTCAGTTCAAAAGATCATTTTATGTTTATATGCTACTACATAAAATAGTATATATATTTTTACAGGGTAAAAAGAAAATGGTAAATTGGAAATGGAATATTTCATTATTAGAACTTGAGTTCATGTTATATTATTTAACAATTGAAGAAAAAAACTTTTCTGTGGATGCTGTACAAACCATTTCTGCAATTTTGTAAATGATAATGGCGCCATACTTTATGGGTACGGTACTTTTTTTTGTTTGTAGTGGTCCATTTTTTTTTTCACGATTATTAATAATATAATACAATTCTGAATACTGTAATAAAGATAGAGAATAGAAATCAACACTATTTATTTCACCGGATTGGAATTTGCGCGAGGGGCGTGTAGTCAGTTTAGATTATGGTTGTGTGGTGCTGCGCTGAAAGTAAGGGGGTTAAGCTAATCTGTTCGTGCTTCAAGTTCTCGTTGGTTTGGAGGTTTCCAACTGTACACCAATCAGTATGCTGGTCCAGAGTTGTGAAAAATTTATTAATGTATACGAAAGTAAAGGAGCGAAGCTCGGTAACTGTCAGATGGCGAACATTTAGGGAAGCCAAGTCAGGCTCGTTTTCATAGTTCAAAGTTTCCGTTGTCTTTTTCAAGAAATGCTCAATGCTTAGAAACTTGGTGGCAAGATAGACAAGTTTATTTTCTTGAACTAATTTCAAAACCTTTCCCGTCCATCTTGAGGAAATCAGTCACATCGAAATCATAATTTAAATGTAGACAAGTTTCGAAGAGAATAGGGTACGTGGGCCCCCGGTGGATCTTTACATGTGATTTAGGATTTAAAACAGTGTAAGGTTCATTGAATGAAGTGGTTCCGAAGATCACTCCGCCAAAAATTAGGTCCCATCCTCAAAAGTAAACGGACTCTTGGAGAATGTTAGTAATTATTCAGTCGAGACTACTTAATGCGGAACAATTGTTGGTGGTCTTTCGATTTTGGAGAGGACTTTAGTAGTGTTTGGTAAACTTCGATTTCATCGTCATCTGTGATTGAAGATCCTTGACTCATTCAGGTTTTTTCTGAAACTTGTGCTCTGTCTGCTTCCCAAAAAAATGTTGGAAATTGATAATCGTTTGTTAGCCATCTTAGTTTTTAACTTTACTTAGCCTATTCGTTATTCTTGTATGGTTTTGTAACGACTTTTGGCATGTGTATCGTTACTTTTTACTTGATAGACATTTTAGCGTTCTTTTCGTGACAGAAAACCGTGAATATTCGTAGAATGAATGGAAATTAATCTTCATTATTCGTTGAAACCGGACATCCAAGACGCCAGTTGATTTAGCTGTAGAAACTTCTCCCAGTGAATATTTTATAACGCTAGGAGTATGGAAGTAACTCCTTGGCTTACGGAACTCGCAAGTTCATTCACGCAGTAAGAAACGTTCGCCATTGGATTCTATCCAGGGCAACACCAAGCCAGTTTTCATCGGGAATCTTTTACCCTAGGAGAATCATTTTTATGTTTGTTAACATAGCGGTATTGAGGTGTCAATTCTACGGCATCTCAGTTAAAGGCAGACATTCAAGATGTCGTCCTCTGTCCATCTGAGCTTTGATGACGTTATTCATTTTCAGCCTCAGAGTGGTAATAGTGAAGCTGGTTTCCTTCATCGTGATATTTTTGTTCGGGGTATCTTCCCTTAGCGGGGGATCCCTCTACTAACTGCAAGGCAGCAGTAAACTACTGGTTTTGGTCCGCCCCAGAATATTTCCGGTACTGGTGGGAGGCCAACCCGGAATTAGTCTAGAAATAAACATAAAATTTGCTCGAAAAGCACCAACTCTGACGTAATTTTGTAGCTGCTTTGTTTAATTATAGGGTAAAATTCGAATGATTCATATTGCTTTGCTTGCTTTAAAAAAGTAAATTTAATTTTCGAAACGCAAACGCGACATTTGTGTGTCAGTTTTATATTCCACTTATAAAATCATGTGAAAGGATTTTCTGCTGTATTGTCTTTGAATTCCTGCGTATTTGTGTTGTATGAGCGAATTACATCATCATTTATTGTACATCTTTTGTAAGTAACTTATTGCTTGTAGGGCAAAATTATTGTTTTCAAGGTAGTTTAGTAACATGTAAGAATGAATTATTTCTAAATTGGTTGTAGAATGAGTAAGAGTTTTCTGTTTGTATGGTGTTAACTACCCCTGTTTATTTAATTTGTAAGTACGAAACCTCTCGACTTATTTACTAATTTCCATACACGCAAACGAAGAATTGAAAAAAAAAAAAAAAAATAATTTGGACGAGAAATTTAGATATAAGGAGACTATTATATTGTATGCATGACCAATCTTCGAGACTAAGACTATTCGTGTGGTGGTTTTTGTCATTCGGCAATCTCGGATTTTGTTGTCAAGTGAGAAATGAATAGACTACTGTTCTTTCGTTGGTGTAGTTGAGACTGGAATAGCGAGTTAGGGATTACTATGTGAAACATCTTAAGAATATTGTAGTAGTCATAGTTTTGGATTCAGTTTACAGATGCAATATACTCTTAACATATTGTGTTATTTTTTGTGCAGAATCTTAAGAGCGTTTTTTTTTTTGTTCAACTTTTCTTTGTTACTGTGTAATTTTTGTAAATAAATACATCATATTTTTAATTGTATCTCGTAAGTTATCCACAAAAGGAGCTGTCTTTTCCAATGTCTAAACATAAAAATTTCACTGTGTAAGGGCACTGAATCAGTCTCGTAAACTCTTATTCTACTTCTAGAATAAGAGGGGGGGGGGGGGAAGGTCTAGTGCCTTTGACGGGAAGTCCGAGGTTTGTCTGAGTGTGAAATTTTCTTAAAATGCATGTAATTTTGTCAAAAATGATTATTTTATTCACTTTGTAGAAAAGCCTCACTTGCATTTCAGAAGAATAGTACTGGCCTATATGTACCAAACTATTTCTTACACGCTCGAGTGGCTTTGCAGTCTTTGTCAGGTATGCTCATGTAGATATTTTGAGTAATAAATGCTTGTTCAAACCGAATGGTAGAAAAGAGAGAGAAAAGGACAGAAGGACAGAGTAGACTGGTGCGGGGCTTGGGCTAAGACGCCATGTTACCAACTAATGTTGGGTAACAGTGTGGCCAGGTTATGGAAGCGGGAAAATGACTAGATGGGTCGGAGAAAACATCAGAGAACGAAGGAAGGTTGCTAGGAGTAAGCGGGGTTCTAAAGGAATCAGAGGGGAGGGGGAAGTAATAATATTAAAAATAAAATAATAATAATAAAGATGAAGGGGAAAGGGTGAATAAAGAAACAACATTGAACAATATAACAAAAGTGCAAGCAGAGACGGAACGAAGAAGAAGAAACTGCCACGCAGGGAGTTACATGCAGTTGAGGCAGGGTATATAGTTGGCGGAAAGGATAGAGATGTACGTCTGCTTCGATCTCTTTCCAACTGGCAAGTGGGTCAAGGTTCAGAGTTTTCAGCATGCTGACTCGAAAGGTAGCATCAAAGATGCAGCCGTGATAAAAAGTGTGTTCAGGTAGGTGGAAAGATATCACCACCATTGTTTGCATACGAAATGTTCAGAACAAGTTTACATGTATACTAAATTTGGCATTTCGTGTAATTACATGTAAAGTACACAGTAACAGTAAAATTCGTAGCGCGAAAGGATAAAACATGTCAAACGCAGAAATGAAGAGAGAGAGACGCGTAAAGAAGACAGAGCGACTTGCAAGAACCCCGCGTTCATTAAGTGCGCGAACTCTTGCAATCCATACAACACGCCTTCATTTGTAACTTGCATGTTTTCTGCACATAATATAACAATAAACAAGTCAAGAATAAAGGTGTGTTCTATGAATAAAATAATGCTCCAAGTGCGTTCACTTAATGAACGCGGGGGCAGGGCTCGCAAATCGCTCTGCTTTTCTGATAATAAATCAGTACAAAAATTAGTTTTAAAACAGAAAAAGGTACACATATATCACAGTCCTTTTTAAAACAGAAAAAGGTACTCATATATCACAGTCCTTTTTAAAACATTAAAAGCCTAAGCCTTCTATACATAAAAAACCTAAAAAACTATTGATCTGGAAAAGGCATTCCATCGAGTCATGTGGAAAAATCTTAAAGCAACTATTGAAAAATACAGGTGTGGAATGGAAAGATCGAAGATTTATAAGAAATATATCTAAGAATAAGAATAAAAGTAGGCAACAACTTATCAATCAGAACGAATAGCAATAAATCGAGGTAAGACAAGGATGCCACCTCTCGCCCACTATTTAATATACGGGGTATCCAGGGATCAGTAAGAAAAAAATTCCCAGTTTTCTGGTTTTCCAGACTGTCTTCGACACATTAATTTAAGTAAAACGTTGGTTAGCGACCGTTTATAGCTTGAATTTGAATTATTTATGACCTTCAGGCATCTAGGGCTGAGGCCGGAATATGGGAGGGGAAAGGATTTGGGACGGTGTTGGCCAGGACCTATGTTGAAAGGTACCATCCCGGCATTTTCCTGGTGTGACAGGAAAACCTCAATCAGGATGGTCGACCGCTGGAATCGAACCCACAATCTCCCGAATGCTACGCCCACGCTCTAGTGTTTTGAAAATATCACAATAGTGCCTCATTGTTAATCACACACAAGAAACTCAACAAAAGTCAATGCAATTCTATCGAATACTAACTTGTAATATCCATGCCTGCACAGCCCCGACTAAGCTTCAATGGTTAAATGATTTTTTTTTGTGCCAAAACGTCATTCATATCCTTCTACAAGAAGTCAAAATTTTGGACCCAGCTTTCTTCCCCAGATACCAAATTCATTGTTGCCCGTCATCATCTGGAACTGGATCAGCCATTCTCACAAGACTTGATTTGCCTTTCGAAAGGATGCAAAACATTGACACGGAGCGAATCACATTAGGTACATTAAAGGACATTCAAATCACCTCGATTCATTCCCCGTCCGGGGGCGGAAAAACCACACAACGCAATATGTTCTATGAAACAAGTGTAGCTGCAACACTACACTCACATAGCAATTTGCATAATTTAGCAGGGGACTTCAACGCAGTATTGGAAAAGATTGACAGCTCACGTCACTTCAGTTTCTCCCCCGGTTTAAGAGAAATGGTTGAAAATTTCCATCTTAGTGACGTGTATAGAGAAATATACAAAACAGACCCCGGATATACTTTCTTTCAAGGATCCAGCCGTAGTCGCCTTGATAGAATTTACATATAAAAAAAAATAACTCGAGTTAAAAAGCATTGAAAGAGTCCCCATACCTGTAAGTGACCACCTTGGGGTGCTTATGTCAGTGAACCTCCCTGCATTTCTAACCCTAAAATCTCACAAGACATGGACATTCAATTCTCTCTTACTACAAGATGACAGTTTGTGTAATGCAATCTGAACAAAGTGGTCCCAAATGATGAAGTTCCGAGACAAAGCGAAAATTTTATCAGTTTGGTGGATCCATTACTTAAAAAAAAAAAAATCATTTGGATTTCTAAACAACATAGTACCAATATTAGACAACATCACTCAAGACAGTATAACTATTATTCAAGAATCCTGAATGATGCCGTAAAAGGACATTTATCTGGAACAAATAGACAAATTTTCATAAATGAAACAAAAGCCTTAATGTTATAACTAACGAGACGAAAACATAACCTTTTTCTCATAGGAATCATATTGACGTCATAGACAACACAGAAATAGCCTCTTTGAGGTTAATCACAAAAGAAAAAAAAAGAAGATGTGAGTCAAAGTACTTGGATGAAGTAGTAACGCCTGAAGGGAAAACTATCACGGGAAAAGAAGTTGTACAAGCTTTAGTTACGTATTTTTCTTCCCTTTATGCCAGCTCCAGCAACAGTGTGAACTAGGCTTGGGAACTTCGGTTCATTAAACTGTTCCGAAGCACGCGACACAGAGCAGCGAGATGCTTCGAAGCACTGTTTCGAAACACGAAGCTTCTGATTCTTCCCAAAGTGGATGAAGCTGTGTTGGCGCACGAATCCACGGCACATCTGCTTCGCTGCTTCTGAAGAGATTTGAAACACTGATTCGCGATCGTTTCGAAACACGATGAATTAAAGGACTATGCTACAGTACTCATTTTTTAAATAAAGAATTTATGAAGATTGAGTAAGTAGTATAACTATGTGCTTATTGCGATAGTAGATAAAGCATGAACATGAATGGATAACTTTCGAGGAAGATATATTGACGTTATTAGCTGCATATAAAAGCATGTACGACGACGCACAGGAATTCTACGAGTGTTACGAACTCATATCACTTTCCTGGTGGGGCACAGGTTAAGAAGGTATAAAATAATTGCTATTGCTATTCTTCCTCCCCTAATAGTTTATTTATATATATATGCATTATTTGAAACTGATTGTGCGTGTTTAAAACCACTTCTAACGGGTAGAGAAAAAGGTTTTGATCTGAATAACCAAGATTTCATTTTCGGTTACAAAATGGCATGAACGAAACATTTTTTCATTATTACACACAGACATTTTTTAATTTTTATTTATGACCTTTAGGCATTCAAGGCTTAGGTCAGGATAGGGAATTATAGGATGAGGGTAGGTGTCGGCCAGGGCGTAAGTTGAAGGTACAATCCCGGAATATGCCTGTTGCGACAGGAAAAACATGTCAGGATGATCGGACGCTGGGATTGAACCCACGACCTCCTGAATGCTAAGCCAACACCGCTGAGCCACGGCAGCTCGGTACACCAACCTCCTATTGAATTTAATGATTTTCCGCTGAAATTATTTATATTACATTCCTATACAGATTCACACGTTACTTATACAGTGGGATTCGCCTAATGTAGGGGCGAGTACACTTCAGCTGAGTCACCTCTTCATTATACAGGCGTTATTTCAGTATTGTTACTGAGGAGTATTAAAATAAATACAACATATTCCCACTCACCCCTCGTGGCCCAGACGGTAACGTTGCGGATTCCGGATCAGTAATGGGCCGCGGCGATCATCCCTGAGGTTTTCCAGTTTCACAGAATGAATGCCGGGATGGTGCCTCAAAGCTCTGCAAGATATTTAACCTTTCTCGGCCTGAGCCAAAGATGACAGAAGGACATCAGTTAAAAAGGACACTTCTTTCGCGGGAGGGATTGAATGTCTTATAAAGAAATTGCTGGTACACAAATCGAAAAGCATACATCAAATTATTTTAACAAGATAAATATAAATTCCATTGAGAGATTTTAATACGGTTTATGCACTTCCTTATTTCTTTATATACACGTTGTTTGTGGCTGAAAGTTACTCAATAAAATCAAACGGTATCTAAGATCAAAATATGTGAACCCTAAGATTACTATAGCGGGTCCCTGATACTGCACAACGTTTTGTTTTCGCCCCCGTAATTTTCTGAATCTGGACTCTGAAGAGTATATGAAACCAATTCCTCTGTGATAGAACGGTCAGTTTTTTCGTCCCTTTTCCCTTCAGTGGTTGAGTGAAAAATTGCTACCATATGGTTCTTGTCGTGGACTGTTTGAAACTGGAGAAGAGGCGAAATTCACAAGACAACATAATGTTCCCTCTGCCTACGAACCTCACTCCACCCCACCCCTAGCTCCAACTATATACTTGGCAGCAAGATATGAACTAAAAGAAGATGAAACACGACTCGAATGTATCGAAACATTTCCACTCATAGGACGAAGCAGTGGTTGTGAGTATCGGCTCCGTGCGTCGGTCGCTGCTTCGCAATGACACCCAAAGATTCGGAACACTTAGCTTGTCGTGCTTCCAAGCAGTCGGTCAGTTACGTGAGTCGAAACAGTGAAGCAGTAGCCAACTCTAGTGTGAACGCCTCATCCTCTTCCCCCTTCTCTGCCTTGTTTATCAGCGGAACAATCAGCAGATCTCGACCGCCCGATCACAGTGAAAGAAGTAACTCACGCTTTTCACACAGGTAACAAAGTCATCAGCTGAAATCGATGGCATTTTACCGTAAATTTGCTAACCTCATTCCTTTTTTCACAGAAATGTCAAACAAAATCAGGATCACAAATCACATTCCTTGTACCATGTTAGAAGGATTATTGGTGCCTTTACGTAAGGAGAGTAAAAATACAAAATGTGACTCTTTAAGATCCATCATCGTCACAAATGCAGATATTAAAATATTACAAAGGCTAATAAACAACAGAATAATATCGCAAATCGAAACCTTAACTAGCCCAAATCGTTTCGGTGCTGTATTCGTGTCATGGATTTCTATTTCCCTTCGAATACTTATCCATGGGCAAACAAATACCCATATTTAAGAGAATTCTTAATATATCTAACATATAACGCTTTAACAATTCAGTCCTACGAATGTATGACAGTTAAGCAATTCTATGATGAATATTTAACAAAGTTATACCCCCGTAGTAGTGGAAAAAGACATTTCTACAGAATGAGCACAAAGATGAAAGAATATAACCTCCACCTTCCTATCAAACTAACACAAGTCACTGTGGTATAAAATTGTACATGATTTGTACTTAAGCCCCGAGCGCTTATTTAGATGTGGAATCACAAATAACAATGAATGTAAAAATTGTAAAATTTCATGTACTAGCGAACATATGTTATCTCAATGTAAACTAATTGAGCCAATATGGGAATTGTACCAAACTTTTGTAGCTAAAATTACACGAAACAATCCTAAGAACACAAGCTACAATCAATATGTAACTCGACCTGTTACTCTTTGTTTCCAAAAAAGAAAACAGCTTCTGTAACCTGATTAACAGGCAAAACAATTTCATTGATACTAAACAGGTCTTATCTTATACATGTGGAAATTTATAGAGCAGAGCTCCAATATGCTTATAACAAGGTTTGTGGATATTAAATGTTAAATGGAACGAGCAATTACCAGATGATGTTTGTAATTTGTCAAAAGCTTATTGTAGAAAACTAACATTGTTTAAAAAAAATAAAAATTGGTAATTGTATAATTCCGGGAAATGCTAAAGGTTATCAATTAGTTGGAATTTGTAACGCCTTTGAAAAAACTTATGCATGTGCAATCTATTTAAGGTCAAATTTTTTAAAAAAAATGTTCACATTAAAGTAAATCTTGTTGCAAGCACTCATTAAACATATAACTATTCCAAGGTTGGAACTTTGTGGAGCTCTTTTGTGAACCAAATTGTTGAAGGTTGTGTCAAAAACCACATTATTACCTATTGATAACATTATTACATTTACAAATTCCACCATTGTACTTAGTTCGTTGGCGTCTGCGCCAAGTAGGTGGCAGACGTTTGTTGCAAATCGGGTTGCAGATTCAAAAATCAATGCTAATAAAAAAACGTTTTCATGTTGAATCGACTCAAAATGGCGCAGATTGTGCTTTGAGAGGTTCTACAGCTAAAGATCTAGCAACTTGTAAGCTTTGGTAAAAAGGTCCTGATTTTTTGAAACAAATAGTGTTGCCAACTCATAAGAATGTAAAGTTTTCTCCAGATGCAATTTGTGAGCAGAAAAAGACAAGTTGTTTCTTTGCATGCGTCAACAGCCACAAAATTTGTAGAAAAGTTTTTCGTCCTTTTCCATGTTATTAAAAGCAACAGCATGGATGTTGAGATTTGTACATTTAGGTGAGCTGATGTCCTTCACTCACCTAAAGGAACTTGAGTAAAATAAATGGCAATAAACCACAGAAGCATTGTTGTTATTGTGGTAAGTAGCTTAAAATGAGAAAGATTATAATATTTTTATGTTAACTATGTTTTTATGCAGTTATAACTTTATATATAGGCTTACAAATAGGTTAATAAAGCTTTACAAGTCTAAATGATTTTACTTAGTTATATCAACTGTGTAAATTTAAGCTTCCTTTCTGAATTCTTAAGAATAGGCCTTATCGCTACTTTAATTTCTCTTCTAGCTTTATGAATGTCTAAGATCGTTTATTTATCATCTGAATTATTCGTATTTTTATCTGTACTAAAATGTTTCTATCAGGTTCCTTTGCATGTTTGTTTTAAATATAAAAGAAGGTTTAAAAAGGAACTAAACAAAGAATTCAGCTCCTGCGTGTTATTACCCACAACCGCTGGGTAATTGCACGCATTGCAAGATTTCAGAAAAGGATTTACTGTCAAGTAATTGTTAAGAGTTACATCAAGTTCGAAAAATATCTTATAGCACACATACGCAGGTATCTTTGGCACTATTCATTACGTTCATAGCTGCTCTCTTGCTCCAGCTTTATCCAATTAAAAAACTGCGTGTCATTATCCTATTTTTTCCTATACATTTCTATGTTTGTGTGAACCTTATCTAACCTCCGCTAACCCATGCTCACTAAAATTCAAGAAAATAATTGTTAATAATAAATGTAAATACATCGTGACACATTTTGACAAAATTGGATACTGGAGCACAGGAATAATCCTTGGAAGGGATTCACAAAAGCTGTCGTAAGTGAAACGTTGAACGCAAATTCTACGACTCCCCTAAGTTTGTAAAGTATACTCGAATTCACAGAAGTCAAATACGCCAAACTTACGGCAACCCAGTGTGCGAATTAAGAGGGTAATGAGGGTAAATCCCCCCTGGGAGTCTCCATGTGGGCACACGTATAATGCATAATATTGGATTGATCACGTTATTTTATTATCAACATATCATCACCCTGTAAAAATACCCTAATTCGCACACTGTAGCAACCTTAAAGAGTTCTTCTAGGTTTTGTCCTCAACAAACACCTGGATGATACCTTCAACTTAGACGCTGGTCGCATCCTTCCAATACCAAGCAGTCGTAGCTTTGTGGTACGCCTCGGGCATGACTGTGTGTGTGTGATTTTAACTCAATTCTAAGAATATCAGTGTATACAAGTTAAAAGGTATAAAACATTAATCTTTATTTTTATATGGGCCAGTCTAGTAACTTTGGACTTAGGCCCGTCACGATTTGCCCCTTAGCTATTAAAATGCACACCTATGCCCCTGGCAGACCAGTTAGAAAGGTATAGCAAATTTAACAAGTAAAGCCCGCTTAGGGTGAACAGTTTCAAAAAATTCTAGAGCATTGGCTTAGCATTCGGAAAGTCTTGGTATCGATTCCAGCGGACGATCATTCTAACCGAGGTTTCCCAAGATCTTTCCTCAGCCATACCAGGTGATACGCTGTGATGGTGTCTATAAAATAGACCGTGACCGCCTACTTTCCAACACACTTTGCCAATCCTATCCCGGCTTGATCCTCAGATGCTTAAAGGCCTTAAAATATTTTTTTTAAAAATCCTTCCAGGATCCTTTTACCCCACCCTATCCCGGGCGACTCTTATGCTTAAACGACATAAATCAATTCACACATGCACACAAATCATATACTGTAGATGTGAGTATTCGAATATAATATACTGGGTGTGAGGAATAATAAGGTGCCCCCGCTCATTCTTCAATGTCAATTCGCAGTGGTAGAGCGTTGGCGTAGCATTCAGGAGGTCGTGGGTTCAATCCCAATGGCGGACCTTCCTGACTGAGGTTTTTGCAGGGTTTTTCCTCAGTCACACCAGGGAAATGTCGGGATTGCACCTGCAACATAGTCCCTGACCGACACCTTCCCAAATTCTTTCCCCTTCCCTATCCCGGTCTGAGTCTTAGATGCCTAAAGGCCATAAATATAAATTCATTGTCAATTTAGTACGTAATGTTAATTACAGGGAGGGTTGAGAAAAATATTTTTTGTTGATTTTTTATTTAAATCGATTATTTTGGTTTAAACAAAAAATGGATTTAAATAATGTGCGGCACTGATAAAGCTACTAATTTAGTTTTACCTTTTCAAATACCTTACTCAGCAACACTAAAGTAAAATTCACAAATATGTGGTTTTCGCTACTGATGATAGTCATGAAAAATGGACCATTACAAGAAATTTTAAGTTTTGAAAAGGAAAGAAGATATGGCATTAACTTACATATGGTATATTTTTACTTTCAGGAAAGTTCCATGTTACTTTCGTCGGTACACGGTGAATGAAGTAGTTTCAGAAGTGTTTACACGGTAAATAAGTTAGGAAAAGAAACAATTTACAATGAATCTACGTATAAGCTTTCCTCCTAAAATGACGTCTCTGCCTTTCTTCCTTCCTTCCTAAGTAACTGCAAATTCTATAATCGCAATTACACCACGCTGCATCTTTGAAACGAGATGTTCCACGATTTACGTTTTCTAAGATATATTTGAGTTCACTTTAGTGTCATAGGGTTATTAGTGTATAGGGACAAATAATATTCAAATGTATAATTAATTGTATAAAAGATATTGTTATATTGTACAACCAGTCTTGAATTAGGTTGATATGTTTTGTTAGGACGCGAATGGAGGAAGAGGTATTTTATTAATATTTAAAGTATTCCAAACAGGATGTCAAATGCATTCCATTAAGCGGAGAGACAAAATAACATCCTATGAAAGGAATGTTATCCAGGTGTTGGGATGGATACGTAATAGAGATTGGTATTTAGTTAACATCTGGTAAAAAAATCCAAAGCTTCTAAGAGACCAGAGAGCACGTTCCAATATAAAAACAATTAATAAAAGAATGTACCTCAGATGGCGTCAAGGCTAAATTCAGTAACAAACAGGATGTGATAATCTTCGTTTATTTTCTTCTTTTGGAATTCTTCTAATTCTTTAGACATGATATAATTAGTGTTTGGTGGGAAAGGAAATAACCAACCAAATTAGAACTTACTCTAAATATAAACTGTTAGTGACTTTAAGTACTCGTACTCTTACATACTCCGACACACTTCCTCTCTGACCAGTATTGAGAGTGGTGTTACGCATCGTTCTTAGTTTTACACTAAGTTCTTAGTTCGAAACCAGATCACGACACAGTTCAACGTTATAAGAAGACCAGACTTTAATATACATTTATTCTTCGATTGGACAATTATCTTATGGAACATCCTAGGCGCATAGTCTCAGTTATTCTGCAGTGACAACGAACAGTATTTAACCTCAGTGCAAGTTGATTCTGATTTCGTCTTTGGAACATTCGCCATAAGAACTTTAGAAGTGCTCGAAATCTAACTTCCTGATTATGTCATCTATCATCTCAATGCCAGGTTAGTTGTGAGCTTTATGATTGTAATCCATTTGTGTACAGTCTCTCTGCTTTGGTATTGTTGTTAAAATACTTTATAAGTTGTTATATTAATTGAATAGGACCATGCCCTATGTTTAAGGTACTGTCAGTATATTCCTTCCGTTCGTGAATTATTGCAGACTAATAACATTAAAGATTTTATGTTCTCTTATATAAATCCTCTTGTATCATTTATTTATTTACGGTTGAGGAGCACCCGATGCTCAAATCAATTAGAGATACAATGCTCATACAGCATTCCCCCAATATTTATAACAAATAAAGCTGAGCGAGTATAAAGGGAGTATCCGGTTTGTGCTCCTCAAAGTATCCGACTCCGTAAATGTATATTAAGGAACTCACCTCTTTCATATGGTGTTCGGCCACATAAAAGGCCCCATAGAAAGAACAATATGCCACATCCTTCACATGGTGATAGGCACCTTATTGAGACAATCTCAATTTTAGGTACGACTCCCACATTCACGCAGTGAAAAGCAGCCATTCGTTTCATTGATAGAAGGGTGATTTTCAGTACAAATTTTAGGTTTGCGCAGTGACTAGCACGATTTTCGGCTGTATACAGATGCATAAATGCTGATGGCTTCAAGTCAAGTTATGATTCCGACATTCATTCGGTTATTTCAACAAAAGATTTTTTTTATCATAGTTTCAGTTTTGGCATTGACTTGAGTTCACAGCACGATTCCGACATTTCTCAAGTATTGCAGGTACTTAGTTATTAAAGCTGCTTTCTTATTACCTATTTCCATGAATTCAATGTTTTGGTTAGCATTTCATGTTTCAACCATATTTTTTACGTTCGGGTAAACAAAAGCCACCAGTAGAATTTCCGCAACCGACACAGAAAACCGAAACCGCGTCACAAGCCTATTGCTAACCCACCATCGGTAAGTGGATCCGATAGTGAGACTTATTCGGACCAAGATCGTTCAACACACAGAAATAGAGACATGGCTACCCCAGAACTGAAAGTAGTTGTCATTCCAAGTAGTTATCCTTTACCCAGATTTAATGCGAAAACAGACAATATAACACGCCTTTTACGCAGCTTTGAGGATTTTGCTAAACAAAAGTTATGGATTTTCGGATGACAAATGTAAACAACTACTACCAAGTTTATTCACGGGGAAATCGAGAGAGAGAATTCAGGTGTTCAATAACATAATATAACTATATTATGTATATATATAACATATACAGAAATATAACTTAAATGATAGCACTTATGCAGAATTTAAAAAGAAGGTCATTTCACATTTTTGTAGGTCAGGAGCGAAAACAGACATTAGCATCAGATTGAGAGATCGCATACAACGTAAAAGGGAAAGTGTAACGGATTAAGTTCTAGATATGCAGAGTTTAATTTTAAATTCAAATCAGGATATTCCAGAAGCTACAGCTATCAATCTTATCATGTCTGGTATTCGTCCATATTACATCGCACATGTAGGCAGAAAACAGTATAATACGGTTTCTGAATTACTTGAACTTGAGGCAGGCAGGTTTCGAGTCCAAAAGCGCATTCGGGCATTGAAAAATGAAAAAGAAAAACATAGATGTGATAAGCATTATGATTCTACATCGTCACTTCCTCCTGAAGCAAGTACAGACATTTCAACAGATGACGAGTCAGACATAGAACAATATGAAAAGCGACATTCTCCTATAAAGAAAGAAAAAAATGAGGAAGAGTATAAAACCCTTCATACCAACATAGAGAACCTTAGTATGCAGGTCAATACAAGTTCTTTCAATCCTACTCAAACTTGAAGTAAGCAAAATAACAACAATAACGGTTCGCGAAATCGTAATAATAGAGGAAGGTGTAGAAACTTTTCCAACAATGACTATCGTTCATTTCCAAATAGAAATAATTCACAACAGCAGTTTCAATCATATGACAATAACTATAGAGATAACGCAAATTACAGATCACGCGATCGAATCCCATATGGCAGGCAACAAGTTCGATTCCCGCCTCGACCACGGCAGTATCATAACCCATATTTTCCACAACAACAGCGTACATTTTACCCATCGGGACAGTATCAGCACCATCAAGGTCAACGTACATATAACAACTAGTACCAACAATATCCTTATGCAGGTAGGCAACCCGCTACACCATCATGGCAACAATGGGTACCAACCAAATAGGACATGGTCCTATTCAATTAATATAACAACTTATAAAGTATTTTAACAACAATACCAAAGCAGAGAGACTGTACACAAATGGATTACAATCATAAAGCTCACAACTAACCTGGCATTGAGATGATAGATGACATAATCAGGAAGTTAGATTTCGAGCACTTCTAAAGTTCTTATGGCGATTGTTCCAAAGACGAAATCAGAATCAACTTGCACTGAGGTTAAATACTGTTCGTTGTCACTGCAGAATAACTGAGACTATGCGCCTAGGATGTTCCATAAGATAATTGTCCAATCGAAGAATAAATGTATATTAAAGTCTGGTCTTCTTATAACGTTGAACTGTGTCGTGATCTGGTTTCGAACTAAGAACTTAGTGTAAAACTAAGAACGATGCGTAACACCACTCTCAATACTGGTCAGAGAGGAAGTGTGTCGGAGTATGTAAGAGTAAGAGTACTTAAAGTCACTAACAGTTTATATTTAGAGTAAGTTCTAATTTGGTTGGTTATTTCCTTTCCCACTAAACACTAATTATATCATGTCTAAAGAATTAGAAGAATTCCAAAAGAAGAAAATAAACGAAGATTATCACATCCTGTTTGTTACTGAATTTAGCCTTGACGCCATCTGAGGTACATTCTTTTATTAATTGTTTTTATATTGGAACGTGCTCTCTGGTCTCTTAGAAGCTTTGGATTTTTTTACCAGATGTTAACTAAATACCAATCTCTATTACGTATCCATCCCAACACCTGGATAACATTCCTTTCATAGGATGTTATTTTGTCTCTCCGCTTAATGGAATGCATTTGACATCCTGTTTGGAATACTTTAAATATTAATAAAATATCTCTTCCTCCATTCGCGTCCTAACAAAACATATCAACCTAATTCAAGACTGGTTGTACAATATAACAATATCTTTTATACAACTAATTATACATTTGAATATCATTTGTCCCTATACACTAATAACCCTATGACATTAGTTAGTTTTTCAGCTCTCAAAATTGTAGTATCAATTTGGGAACATCTGATGCCAATAAATTCCGTAAATTATGAGAGCTATTTTGGAGTGTAGAGCTCAGTTGTAGAGCGCTCACATCAGGTCCGCGGGATCCCCGATTCGATCTTGGCTCGTGCCATGTGGAGTTTGTGGTGAAGGAAACGGTGTGCGTGGTTTTTATCAGGGTTCCCTCAGTTCCTCTCAATTTCTTCATTGCACCAACTTTCCCATCATCCATTCGATCTGACCCAGCATAAAAATGGGTAATTTTTATATTTCCATTAAGGATAAATTATTCTTGAGCAATTCGTGAAGAAATTAAATAATTTGATACAAATACATTTTTCGTAATAAAGAGTAGGTAATGTTACGAAACAACTATTTCTGTTTTGTGAACAAAAATTGGATTTTTTGTTTTCTGTGTGTTCGGTTTCGTATGTATTACAAAAATAAACATATCAGATATTTGTAACACAAGTTGTAAACGTATAATATGCATTGGGTTCCTACTTTCCCTTCTAAAATTTCGCGTGCAATACGAAATGAATTAATCCAAAAGTTTGTTAAAATTCTAGATTCATCACTGGTTTGGATTTACATCATCACAGCCTATTATTACATAAGAACTGAAAGGTGAATTTTAAGCTTACATATGATCCAAGCTACACAAAATTATTAAAAATACTGCACTTTATTCCTACTTTTTGAAATATATATTTTTGATTTAAATCATTGACTTTTTTAAAAAATCATCTGATTTAAATCACCATTTAAATAAAAAAACCTTGATTACAGGACATATAGATTAAGTCCAATTTTAATATACCGTGGTAGAGGAAACTCACAAGTGGAAGCAGGAATGTTATTTGAAAAAATAGGCACGTTTTTGCCAGATTTGAACTCATAAACTCAATTTTCTCTTGTTAAAAAACAATTTGCATTCATCAGGGTTTGAATTAGCGTCCCCAGGCCTGATAGGCGAGCACGATAACTATCAGACCATCAAGACTTGTTTACTTTGGTCATGAGAGCACAGCATTAATTGGATACTATCGGCGTTCATAACAAAACAAGTATGATATTTTCCATGTGAAAGCTTTGCATTTATATACTTAAGATCACATAAAAATAAGAGCCGAGCAAATGAATATGTTTCAATTAAAAACATGTAACAGATCATCAACTAATTTCCTTAAAATTTTGGTGACAGTATTGTTTTTTCATCAACTAAGTAACTACTAGGCTTCATCGGACATTGTAACGGGCCGGCTATCTGGTTCCTGATTGGCCTTCTGCCAGCACTTTGGATACAGCATGTTATGCATGTGAACTTGATTCTTCAGTTTATTAGAGCAGAAAGGACTGGAGACTGGGAACTGCACCTTTATAGCGTAAACAGCACGTTGCCTCATTTACATGTTGCAGGTCACCCAAGTTATGCTAAATGTGCGCATTTGTACGTTCAGAAGATGCAAAATTTGAAGTTCAAAATCCCTGCTAAAGATTATGAGAAGTTCGCCATTCAGGGTTATTTCATAAGGTTCAGGGTTATTCTGGAGTGGTGTTTGGAGTGATATGGTTGTGGAACAACAACTAATGCGAGCAATTAAAACCTCTGGAGGACGAGATATAACGGACAGTACCCGGGCTCCATGTGTGCTTTCCCTACCTGGAACTTTCTGGATGTGCGAAGCCTTCGAAAACTTTAGTGGGAACTCTTCATCGTCGTCCGAACAACATGTCGATCTCCGAGAATCCCAGCAACAACGTGACTACAAGGACCTTGAGAAGTTTGTTATAGGCTCAATGATCATGGTCCATATGACGTGAACACTAACGTTTTAATCTCTGTTGCGACTGGAGTTGTTGCTAATGCTTCGGTAAACTGCGATTCCGCGGAAACTTTGAGGAAAGTCTGTGTAGAGAGAATGATTAGGAACGATTTTGTAAACTTAAAATTGAAGAGATCTGACCGAGTAAACCTATTTCAAATACAGGTACATGTATTAAGGTGCATGAAAATGTGGTCCCAGTAGATACGTATCAACTGTTTATGCTGATATTATGTGTGATGAAGATCTAAACAAGTATCTAAAGTACGAACTAGCCCCCAGCCGGCGCTATTCCGAATTCCGAAACACGGAATTAAGAAAAACAGACAAGTCTTCAATCTGTTATCTCTTCACGTCGATCACCCCTAGTGATGACGATATCAAAGAAATTTTGTCCCATGAATATGAAATTATAGTGAATGGAGGTATGCTGCTTCGGAAAGCTGTTTGGCCAAGTCCAGCTACGTACGAACAAGTTTTTGAATCCTATGTGAGTTATGTGATCACTCACTACACCAAATCATGAATTGTAGTTATCGATGGTTATGGTGGGACTACTACGAAAGAGCAAGAAAACGTAGCTGTGCAAGTATTTTAGTTGAAGGTGCAAAATTGGTTACATGTAGTCAAGGGCATTTTCTGTCAGCCCACCATACTACCACCTGCACCGAACGAGCTTCTACACATCATATCCTGCAACTGCAATGGAACCTGCAACGAAAGAAGTAACTGCAAATGTAGAAAGACTGGGATCCAGTGCTCCAAAATGTGTGGACGATGTCTTGAAGTGTGTCAGAATAAATTAGTTGGCTATGGAGATGAAGCAGACGAGATCGGACTTCACTTTTAATGAAACAAGGTAAGAATATATTTATTTTTAAAAAGTTCTTTTTTACTTTGTACATCACTGCAACCTTGCTTCCTAAGTACCCGCTGTATTGCGTTGAAGTAACCCAACACCTAATGGTGATTATAATTACCTAATGATGATTGTAAATATATTTGCTTCTACAACTAAAAAAATACAGAAACGAGAAACTGGCGGAGAACATGACGCAACTTACAGACAGATACAATCAGGCGCACAGTGGTTACGATAAAGCGCGACGTGCTTTTTTAAAACGTTCATATCTCCGCAACTAGTGGTCCTACGTATACAATATATACGTTATTGGAAAGATGAAAGTTTGCTTCAAAATATTTATATCAAGTTTTTGCAATATCTGCGATACCCAGCCTTCCAGAGCACAAAAAAGAATACCAAAGAGAATATGTATTGATTAT
Source organism: Lepisma saccharinum (assembly GCA_022664845.1). Taxonomy (NCBI): domain Eukaryota; kingdom Metazoa; phylum Arthropoda; class Insecta; order Zygentoma; family Lepismatidae; genus Lepisma; species Lepisma saccharinum. Next base: position 80,634 of record JAGDQP010003390.1, read on the forward strand.
TTTAGTTATTTTAAACGTTTTATTCCTTTGTGCAAGAGCACATGGTGCAGATTTAAAACAATAAATTCCAGGAAAACCGGCGACATCGACTGCAAGACCAAATCGCTATGGACGGAAGACAATGCTTTGTGTTTGGTGGGATCAGAAGGGAGTGATCTATTATGAACTGCTGAAACCTAGCGAAACCGTTAATACCCAACGTTACCGACAACAAATGATCGATTTGCATCAAGCTTTGCGTGAAAAACGACCAGAATATGACCAAAGACAACATAAAGTGATTGTGCTTCACGATAATCCTCCCACATAGCAAAACCGGTCAAGGGAATGAATGCGACGTTTGGCTGGAAAATCTTTCCGCATGCGGCTTACTCGCCAGGGGACCGATTCCCGAAGAGACGTTAGCTTGATCACTCGTACGACTCTCTAGTGTTGGAAGAGGTTGCCAAGTTAGCAAAAAAATTGTATTCATGACACATCACGTCTTGGCGCTGGTGCTCGTTAGGTTAAAATATTCAATCATTATACTTTGTGTAGAGGCTATAACTTTCAGCCAATCTGGTTGGCGAGATTCCGGTCTGATTCAATTATCAATTGGTCGAACGTATTAAATGAATCGATCAGCGAAATCAAAGTTGAAGGCAATGACATCAGAACTCGAAAAGAAAACAACAAACAAACGAGTTATAAAGTTACAGATGAACAAAATAAAGAAATGATTGAATTTACGAAAAACAATCCATATTTGATTGCTGGAACACCTATATGAAAGAAAGGTGAAGAGAACTTGTGGCATGAATTGACGAAACTACTAAAATCTGGAATTCCTCCAGGATTTTCAGTTTCGGGGTGTAAAGTCGAAATTGAAAGGGTGGAAATGGAGTTTTGAACGGTTTTTATCGATTTTTGACCGCTAAAATCTTAAAGATGGGGGAGAATTTAGGAGGAGACACCCCCACAGAGGTGTCTGGCGGAATCAGTTCTAAATTTCACGGGTAGTGGTAAGTCTGAAAGCATTGGAGAAAAGTATCTACTTAGATTGTATTTTCCGACTAAAATTTACTTTATCTACGCCAGCTATTGTGTCATACGTACACTCGATACCGCGCATTTCCATGTAAATAATTATCACAGACACATAATTACACACACACACACAACGACAGCCAATAAGCCAAAAATGGTTACGAAAAGCGATGTGACATTATAAATTCGTTTTTGAGTTGTTCAGTTCCAGCGTCTGACTGTCCTGATTGAGGTTTTCCCTCACCTTCCCGCTTCCTCTATAGCCTCTACACAAGGTAGATGGGTTCAATATTTTAGCCTAACGACTACCAGCGTCAACACGTGACGTGTCAGGAATACAATTTTTGCTAACCTCGCGACCTCTTCCAACACTAGAGAGTCGCACGCGTGATCAAGCTATCGTCTTTTCGGGAATCGGCCCACAGGTCCGATTTCAACTCTGTTGTACCTTCAATGCAGGGCCTGGTTTCTACTTTCCTCTTCCGACGCCTATAGGAAGATGTTAAAGGGACGAGTCGCTGAAATTGCTGCAAATGTAGTTTCTTTAACAACAACGTAACATATTGTGATTGTTGATGCTATCTCCTTACATGCTAGTTCATAGTAATCTTAAATACGATTGCCATCGTGTTCTTCTTCCGAGTACGTTTTCGTAAAATATACTAAGTTATATCTTGCCATTTTCATTGATAACTAATTTCACTGTTTAAAAAAGATCAAGCAGGGTTAGAAAAAAATATGTGCCATTTGAGCTATTTGTTGATTTCGCGCACAAATTGTATATCGATCGTATTAGAACAATTTTTTCTTCGAGTATGTTACAGGCAATCCCAGAGCGTTTATTGCACTAATAGTAGGGGAAAGTGGTGCAAGAGGTGCTGCTCACTTGAACATTTGGGCAGTTTTGCTTTTGGTGGAGCAAGATACGACGTCAATTTTTAAATTTTGCTTTCAAATTTCATACTACGTGCACCTAGGCGCTGTAGCTCAGTGGTAGTGAGTACGTGTAACATTCGGGAGATCCTGGGATTGATCCCAGCGGCTGACAAATTTGACTGAAGGGTTTTCCAGGGTTTTTCCTGTCACACCAGGCAAATGACGGGATGGTACCTACAAAATAGGTCCTGGATGTCTAACTTCCACAATCCTTTCCCTACCCTATCCCGACCTGTGCCTCAGATGCCTAAAGGCCTTAAAATAAATTCAGATTCATACTACGTGCACTGTTCCAAAACATTCTCCTGGACTGTCTTTGTTGTCAACGCGAGAATAATAATAATACAGCACAAAATAAGTTGTTGGAATGATACTGTATTTTGCTTTATGAACTTTCGTACATTTTCCTAAATAAGGAGCGATCTTTAGCTACCTTACACAGGAATTTTGTACTGAGCACATGTTCCAACGCTTTTCCCTTCAATATGATATATTTTATAGCCACGACATACTTGAAAGAAATATCAACAAAATTGTATCAGTACAAGCAAATCTCACTTTTTTACTTTGCTAAGATATTGATTTCTTGCACAAATATAGTTACTTTCTTATATAATAATAATAATAATAATAATAATAAACATTTTTGTCTTTCCTATAAAATTTAAATTAAAAATTCAATCTCGAGCATTTGTTAGTGTTACTACACCCACACTCTGATAATAATGTAATTATTAATTTTGCTCCACAGATTCATTTATCCTGCATGAAATAATGTTTTACATTGGTTTACATCATTCAGAAAGGAACTAATGCATCAGCAAACACATAGAAAATATGTTGTGTTTGAGGTGTCGTTTGAAAGATACTGGCGAGACTGGTAGTATCTCCTGATATAAGTGCCTAACGAGTAAAAATTTTAGATTTTTAAATGACATTCTACCAGATAAGTCTCCAATATTCATACCACAGCGCCCACGAGCATTAAATTTGTAGCTACCTTGAAATTCAAATATCAGAGTTTAAATTTTTACCATAGTTTCTGCTGACATAAGTGTACAACGTACGAAGAAATTAGATTATTATATTTTGTTCCACCAGAGATTTTGGGCCTCCAATATGCATAAAATAAAACTTTTTGAATTTTCAAAAATTCTTGAAGAATTAAGGAGCATAATTACATCAGACTTCAACATACTTTGAGGTGTTAATAGAGATGGACAAAAACAGGGAAAATATATTTTTTTTCCTGGGTTTAAAGAGTCCCTCAAATTCCTCATCTTTCGTCGGGATGTCTTTGTAAAATATAATAATATGATAGTTCCAGTAATCTATGTATATGCATGTACAGGCAGGGAAAAAAACGGAAATTTTCGTAAAAATTCAGGATTTTTTCCCACGAGTAAAAAAATTAATTTTCTTCACGAAATCTTTTATTTTTGCCTTTTCCTCACGAATAATCACTACTTAGCACATTTTATGCATTTCTTGTTTAGCTTTAGTTAAATTAAAGATTCTTACGTTAAGAAATGTGCAAATACTTTCTAGTTTAGAAATTCAATATATCTCATTATGACCCTTGTATAGGAGTTAGAAGTTCCAGCCACTTAAGGTCTTTATGCATCTCTGACTCAGACCTTCGAATCTTATTAGTGCTTCAAAACTTTGTCACAAGCAGTCTCAATAGAGATACTTTTTCTAAATTATATTTTAAACAAGAATTAACATTTTAAATAAGTATTTTATTGATCATCAAATGTTGTTAGAGTCCCCGTAAAAGTAAAAAAAGTTTTTTTCCAAAGTAGCAAGAATAATAAAAAACTTTCTTCCTAATTCTTTTCCGGTGATGGCTAGTGAAAAGCCAATTGTGATGTAAGAAAACTGGTCCACACACAAAAACATGGCGATTATAATAGTAAATAGGGCGGAAGTCGACAAACGTCTCGCGCTCATAATTTGAGAGAGGAAAATGTAAAGATACATGACCTTACCCAACCTCTACTTTCCCATGGTCACTAATTTGGGATAATGTACGAAAAATGTAAAAAAGCAATTATTAATAATAAATATGAGCATATAAAAATACATTTTGAAAAGAAAACGTACTGACCCGTGAGGGGTTTGAACCCCGGACATTTTACTCGAGAAGCGAACGTCTTGAACATTCGACCACGAAGCCGAGTTGGGAAATGTTGGTTTCGTCGTTCTATTTACAGTGGTTAGCGTCAGAGTCTGTCAGTATCACGTTCTAGGTGATGACGACTTCCGCCGTGTTTACTATCTTAATCCTCAAGTCACATAAAACGGTAATCTCAATCGTAATATCTGGGATGACATTTTCTCCATATTTGCAAATCTGTAGGTCTTTCGGTAGAATTTACATTCCACCGATTTATTTTCTATCTCTGTGTACGCTTTCCAAATATCGCTTTTACGACGTCCCATTCTTAAACTAAACGTTTATAAAATATCAGCAATAGAAATGGCATTGTCTACACAGCCAGAGAAACCTCTTGGCTCTTGCGTAAGTGAATAACGTTTCCAGTGTTACCAGATTCAAAGAAGTGACTAAAAGTGACGTAGGTTACACTGGTAACGATTCTGAAAATTAAAACCCAGAAACATCAACTAAAATTAACGTATTTTAGCTTTATTATATAAAAAAAATATAGTTTTTGGGTGGGAAAATACGATTTGGGGAAAAAACCGGGTTTAAACCCAAAATATATTTTACCTATTGTTGGGTTTCCCCCCCTCGCTCATCTCTAGGTGTTAATAATGTACAAAAATCAACTTGATATTCAATCCCTTCCGGGCGGAAAAGCGCCCTGAAACCCGAATTGTTTCTACCTTAACAACCACATTTAGATACTATTTTGACCAGTGCGATTACGTGCGCCACAATACAAAAATGACTGTCTAATAGATTGGTATAAAAATAAAATAAACCTCGTTTTGAATTATTCTTAAATGTAAAGGATATAAATACTAAAAGAAAATATATTTTTTGAAAGGCGTCGATAATTGTGAGCAGTAAAAGTCGCACCACCGTGCATGAAGTGCCTAAAACAGTATATGTACTGTATTATACCAATTTTCATTTGGGGGCACATACACTATTTGGGAACCGGACCCCTGTAGGTTGGATTTCATGGTCTCACCAAGATCAGTAATAGAATCTACTACGACGAGTGAATATTCCTCGAATTTAGAACAGTTTCCTTTTCTCGTATAAGATTGCACTACAGTATGAAAAGCTTAATAGCATGTTTCTTTTGCATCAGTTGGAGACTGCATTGCCGTCGTTTTGTAAAGAGAAACCGTCTATTTCAGAGCAATAGATTTTTAAATCATCTGCAAACAATACCTGCGATTGCTTTCCCTGTCTCTGCATAATAATAGTACTTGATAGTTGTTCCATTATGACTTGACCCTGAGCAATTGATTTAGCACCTATGATAATTTATGGATTCAGACGTATTATATCTATTAACTTGGTAAGAAGGTGGTGAGCTGAACTATAACTGATTGACCATTTTGCAATAATGACTGTTGACTGAGATTCGTTTAAGTATTGTATATATATATATATATTTATTCTATCTATCTTTTGTTGAACTGTTTATATCTTCTTTTGCAATTTTTAACCTACCTAAGCTTGTTAGCCTGGAAACGGCATTGACAATTTTATTACTTTAAAGAGTTGTTCATTGTTAAATATTTAAACCCCTATTCTTTGCATAACAAAGAGTCCTAACAATGGCGTTCGATAGATACTATCGCCTAGCAACAGCTTTGTTTTTGTTACATTACTATATGAAAAAAATCATGTATGGTTACGCTACAAATTAGCTCTTTATAAATGTTTTATTGCTACTGACGTTTAGTGTACGACTGATACTAGAGATGAGGACGTTAGGAGGTAAAACAATCACGATAGGACATATTAGTTTAAGTTAGGTTAAGTTTCGGTTAGGTTAGGGATATTAAGAAACTTTTCATAAATCAACGTTTGATGTAGGCTTCTCGGTCCTTGCTTTGTGGTGTTTGGTGTGCTCGTTATAGATGAAAATTGCCACGAAGCCAAACGAACGTAAGCTACGCTTGGGTGTAATTGAAATATGAAGTGTAGGTATAGGAAGTGAAAGTCAAAATCCACGGTATTGTTATTACTCCCTTAACTCCCCCACTCGCTAGTTGAGCTAACTTTAGCTTAGGTTAGGTTAATAATGGAATGTTACTCATGTAAACATTCCTGCTTTTAGCATTATCTTATTAATTCACACCATGCACAGCGACGAACAAAAACATTCGTGTAGTTTCCAAGTTCGCTGGATCTCCTAAACTCAATCTACAAATAAATATGTATATAAAATGATTTCTGATCACGATAACTATAGTAATCTAACGTCGGTGGGCACCGAGCAAATATCAAATCCAACATCACTTGAACGCGATCATAAATGATCCGCAGAAAATGAACTTAATATAATAACCAGTGAGAGAAGAGGATTATAAGAGCCCGTTCAAGTGGATCAACAACTTATGATTGGTGGGTGACTTTCGTTATTGATCTCAGATCAGGAGCTTTCACATCTTTGGTGCTCCTCGGAAATCAAAGACAACAAATGGCTATGTAAATTATTATTATTTGGTAAAGAACTTACCACCCCAGAATTAGCTGAATATACATAGCCGTATTTTCGTTTACTCCAACCTCCATCAACATACGCTGTAATACAGGGAATTCTATCCAAATTTAAATTTATTCTTTTCCAGCGTCAATCATTTTCTGAAAGAACATTTTGGCAGCACTGCAATAATTTCATTTAAAAAATATTCCTTATAATAATACCAGCACTATGACTTTACAGACTGAGAAGTATGATAGATGCATAGAAGAAATACGTCTTCCCCTCCTTTTCTATATGTGGATTACACTTTATATGTACACATTATATGTATATTATTAAAAATTAAAAATTATTTTTAATGTGGGACTTTTTTATTTATGAGAGATAACAAAATCCATCCGCTGAAGCCTTATTGTCTTAAAGACAAAGTCCTTGTTCCTATGTGAAAACTACGATCGACCAGCTTTTCATGATTCCCAAAAATATAAGCGACTCTCAAAATTTCCGCTGTACTGATCTCAAGTTTAAACCAAAATCATCCAATCTTGAAGTCACAATCGTAACCACCTCTACTTAGGGTTGACTCCGAACGCTTGAAACGAATTTTTCAATAATTGTTACACGATAACTATGTCAATTCATCAATATTCCTTAATTAGAATTTTATCGAAATCAATTTAATCGATTACAAGTAGCGGTCCAATTAAACGTTTATTATACCGAATTAACAGAAGAATTAATTTCGCATTGAGTCAAATTCCAGTTTCGCAATTATAATTATTGATTTAATCAAGAACAGATTACTTTACTTGACTCTCCAAATTATCACATTCAAACAAAAATAATTCCCTTGCTTTGTTTACTTCCGCATGAAAAATAGGTTACATTAATGAATTAACTTTTAACGTCCAATTTACTTCTCACATTGAAATTTAATTTAAATCAATTCCGAAATTATCCGACTTCCAAAAGTAACCTACATCTAAATTTAATTCACAACTATTGAACCTTTGATCCCAAAATTTTAGATTCAATGAATTCTCTTGCAGACAATTATTTAACGGTTCCTTTAAAGCCCCTTTAATTACCCAAAAAGTCCATACCTTTAGTAGTATTCAGATTATCCACGAATCAATCACTATCGCGAAACGTTTTAAATTAGAACAAAAAAAGAATACTTCTAATTTTCACGAAAATTTACTTACTTAATTTTGTTACTTAAGAATCAATATTTGTTTGAATTATTTTTCTCCGTACTAGCACCAATGTTATTCTCACGTAACGAAAAAAAACAAGTTTAAACTGTTTAGAGTACTTTGTTAATACGGGTTTCCTATCTTTAGTAAATTTGTTCGAATTATAAACGAAGAATTCGATAAAATGATTCTCCACCATTTAACGTATTCAAGCACTATTTACAGTCGGGAGTAACACTCGAAACAGGACTCAAGAGGCGTTACGTAAGCCGACAGAACTTTCCACCCCCGCACTGCGAAACGAAGCAACTACCTAAGAAAACTGCCCGTAGCCATAAACAACCGTCCCTTGAGTGGTTCCTTGAGAAGTACAGATGACACCTCACTTTAATGCGAGGGTAAGGAATTCGCTATTTTTTCTTAGTGTCCGCACCTCCCGCTGAGTTTATGACTGTAGTAATCCTCCTCCTTTTTCCTACGCAGGGTTGTCCGTCCAGTTCTAATACTTACCAGACACTTCTCAATTCTCTAAAGTACAAAATACTGTCAAATAACTTATAGAGGACACATTATGCGTGGAGATTCGCTCGAAAACGTACTCCAGTGGCCATATATTTATTAATAGTGATTTATTTTCTCCCACGTGTAGCCCTCCATCCTATAACTATCACATATTCACATTAAAAAATTGAATATGGGTAGTTGTAGAATGCAAACTCATTATGATATACTACATAGTCTGTCCATATTATTAATGTTTACTTGTCTGTGTTTGTATGTATGGATGAGTGTTTCTATGTATATGTATTTTCTGTGAATATGTCAATATATTGCTGTGTGTACAACTCACTTTGAACGTATATTTAAGGTTGATTGGAAGAAAAGGTCTATCGGCCTTAACTCCGCCATAATAAATAAGGCGAAATAAATATCTCAGATGTACATTCATTAATTCAGTCACAGTCTACCCATCCCCCGTAATTCAGGTGGTAACGTCAGTTACTTCGGATCGAATGAATAGATACACAGGTTCGAGACTCACGGCCGGACATTCTTTCCCCACGTTTAACCAGCCGAATGCCGAGTGGTAACTTAAGTAAGGAACCTGCCGCTATCTTCCCCATACTTTCTCCTACCTTATCCCGGCCTGAGTCATAGATGCTTAAACACGTTAAATAAATTCAAATAAAAAAAATCAGACACAGCGAGAGAGTCCATTGAACGGAATGGTTCCAGTCCACGTTACCAAAAATTGTAAGCTCCATCCTTAGGTCAAGTTTATTCAGGATTTTAATAACCCACTTAACTAGGCCCATCTCACATGGACTATTATTGGTTATGTTCGTTGACTTCGGATAAGCACGAGGTGGCGGGGAAACTTGGAGCCCTGTTCAAGTCGGCTGTCCTGACAGGCTTTCTAAGGTTTCCGCTAGTTTTAAGAACCGAATACCGGGATGGTACCTAGAAACTAAGCCCTGACTGTTGCCTTCACTTTTCTTTCACCATACTAATAAAGAATTTCAGGTGACCTCCTAAAACCCTAAGAAACTGTAAAGGTCAGAAATGATGAAAAGTTTTAATACATTTTTCAACTTCTTTAAGTCGGTTGACAAAACAAGTGAAAAAGAATTTTGACTTTGACCATCAACCTTCTGGGGCGATGTGTAATTTCGAGAACGGCTTCAAGCGAACTTTATCTCGCTAGTGCAATAAAGAGGACGGGGTGAATGCACTCGCCCCTACAAGAAGTTTGCCTGCTTGATTCACATCAAGAAATTACAGAAGAATTGAATGATAGTTGTGCTGAGGACTTTCGTGGAACATGCTGAAGCTTTCTATAATTAAGTGTTCGAAAATTACGTTAACCAGAACATCAGTTAGTAAAATGTTGCCTTTGTATTCGAAAGGGCGTGGGTTCTATCCCAGCGGCCGACCATCCTGACAGGTTTTGCGAGGTTTTTATTATCACACCAGACAAATGGTACCTTCAACTTAGGACTTGGCCGACTCCTTCCCGCATCCTTTCTCCTACTCTTCCCAGCCGGAGCCATAGCTGTCTAAAGGCCATATATCAATTCAATTTAAATAAAATAAACCTTTTCCTTTTGAACTATGGTCCAAGTTCTCAGAAACTTACTTCTTTACTACAAATAACTGCGAGGCGTCTAGTTCTATCTGTTACTATCTACGCCAATAGTAATTGCTTGTTTCTTGAGCCAATTTGTAATATTCCTTATCGAAATTTAGCACATTTGTAGATCTGCTGTTACATATGCAACAAGAGATGTGTTTAAGGTTAGGTCCTCCCCTCCCCCGAAATAAAAGGTTTAATGCAGAATTAGTATAATTTTATTAGTTAGCTTCTTCGTCACATTGTTTTATTACGTTCCATATAACTCCGTTAGCGGAGAGACGAGTATTGGTGTCGCTCCCGTGTGAACCGTTATTTAGGTGGTAGAAACGGCCTGGACATGAAAAGCAAGTCAGTGAGTTTTTTTCATATGTGATATAAACTCGTGCAAGCACCAAATTCCTCCGATTTTTTGGAGGGGAGTTATTAAGTGGTGAAGATGTACATGTAAATCTTATATAACCACAAGAAAAACCACGTTCAAGGTGAAATCGCAAGTCAGCATTTTGTAACAAAACCGGAAGAACGAACAAAAAAAAGTAAAAAAAGAAAACCCATGACTATAACTTAGCGGTAGGCAAACAACTACGCATTTGAGTTTGGTTGCATAACAAACGGGCGAACTTTGTAAAGATTGTATACTGTGTAGTGAGTGACTTGGTAAACCAAGAAACGTAAACTGAATAGAACTAAGCAAATTTTATCGTCGTCAAGGAGGCATCGGGCGCTGCGGCCTTCTGGCTCTCGTGGCCGCTGAACTGCGCCTCCTGTAATGCTGTTGCTGATACAATAGTAAGTATTAGGGAAGGACCCAGTGCGTGTACGGTTACGAATTCGTGAACTCGGATATGACATAGATTAAAAAGACCAACGTTCGAGGACATGCTGAAGAAGATAGAAGAACTGCCTGAGAAAACAAAATTAATAGAAGCGAACAAAAGAGAATCAAAGCCTACCATACTGATAAAACCGAGGGATGGTGAATCGATAAAAGACATAAGAATGAGGCTAACCAGGACTATTGGTAGAAATAATAAAATAAATTTCCAAATGGTGCAAACAAGAACTTCACTAGTATTGAAGATGGCGACCCCACAAGACTACGAAATGTCATTAATCATCCAGGAATCAGCAGAAGCTTCGAATCAATAAGTAGAGTGGAAAAGAAAAATCCGCTGATGATCGTCTACGGAATCCCAGTAGAACTACAAGAAAAAGGGGTATTAGAAGAACTGATAGAGGGGAATTTACCAGAATTAACGGATGAACAGAAGCAATTGATAAAAACAAGATTCAAGACGGAACCGAGGGACAGGGACAGGTACTACTTGGTGAACCAGGTCCCTGGATCGGTGAGGGAAATCTTATTCCGCAGACCAAAAGTATACATTGGATATGAAGCTACAAATATAAAGGACTACTTAGTAGTCACGGTTTGTATGAGGTGTAAAGATTACGGGTATATTCCCGGAGCTGCAAAGATGATGAAAGATGCGGCCATTCCGGCGAAAAGGGCCATAAATAACTAGAATGTCCGGACAAAAACAAAAATAATGTATACCATGTCATAAAAAAGGGAAGAAGTGCGGTGTAAAAACACAGCAGGAGTATCCTCAATATGAGATGCAACTTCAACGCACAATAGAAAAGTTCGATTATGGACTCTAACCAAACACCAGCGGAAGGAGAGGAGAAAAAACACAAAAAGAAACCCCCATGCAGACAGAAAAGGAGTACAGAAAGATTGACAAAATTCAACAACATTAGAAAATAGATATTTTTAACAATTGGATTATAAATAGTAACGCTATTGATACGGACAAATACTTAAAAGAAAAATCAGGACACATTCACCTAGATGACAGAAACCTAGTTTTGCACTTTGTAAACCCAGAACTAGCATCTTTCCCGAGGGGTGTTTCCCAGGTGGTTGCCCTGTCACATGACGGCTTTGATCTAGATGAGTACAAGACGGAGGAGATCGAAGTTAGAGACAAACAATTTGTGGAAATCTTTTTTAGTGAAAACAGATACGGCTACAGGCTACTGCATATTAAGTCTTCGAAGCAAAATTTTCTCGCGGACTTGATCTTCTTATGGATCTGCTCTCAACTATTCAAGGAACAAAAAGAAAGAAGACAACAATCCCAGCCATAGGAATGGGCCTTTGGAAAGCTACCCCAAAGAAAGTTTTAAAGATCATTAAGAGGTGATAATACAAAATCCAAAACATCGGATTCGAGATGGTAATAAATGACCAACTACTCTTAATACAATAAAAGGGAATTTGGAAGACATCAGAAATCTAGAAGAACTAAATCAAATAAACAATGAACATATAGCGGCTATCAAAAATAAGGGTAGACCAGAGGGAAAAGAGGAACAGACAGCGGATTCGAACGACGATTCGGGAGAAAGCATTGAGGACAAGCAGACTGTACCCGAGTAGGAAAGGACGTACAGGAAGAAGAAGAGCTGGAAATCCTGGATCCTGAGGTTGTACAAAAGAAAAGGTAATGTAAGGGAGTATAGGAGCGATCCTGCAGTCGTAGAAATACCGAGAAAAGAAACAATAGACGGAATAGACGTTACTCAGGATATGTGTGACTTGGGGAGGGAGAGCTGACGGACAAAGAAATGAAGAAAAATTACATCTGACACCATAACTCTGTACAGCGCCCTGCACCTGGACTATAACCTGTCGAGACTTGAGGAGACCAACACTCTGACGGCTGCACTCAGAGTCATCATAAGGAACGTACACACACAAGGGAAAAGCATTACCTTCCCGATAATCGAAGACGTAGACACAATCAATCTAAAATCAGATGGGATTACGTCGGACCCAGGCGACCTGTTCGAGTTGGTAGACAGGGTTTTTGAAAGAAGAAACGAGACCTTCCAACTTAATAGAGTCTATCGGCAGTTTGTCATGACGTATGGACGGATAGCCATTAATCTTGCAGAAATTTTCCTGCATGCTACGTCTACACTAGACAACCATAAATCATGATTAATATCATCCAGCCCAACGCGGATAGATCCAAACTAGCATGAGCTGAGCTGAGACATCTATGTGAAGAGAAGAACGTGGACGTGGCATGCCTGCAGGAATCATACACCAGAAAGGGAAGACTGCAGTGATTTCCTAGTGGTGCTGCCGAGGGAGGAAATTCTATGGTTGCAACGCTCATAATCAATAAGAATATAGAAAGCCTAGTGCATGCCCAATACTCGGACAGGTGGGTCCAGTGTCTAGAGATAATCAATAAAAAGAAAAGCTGTTAGTGGCCAATATTTACTGTCAGTTCTCTCTTCCGACCGAGATGTTTGTAATGAGATTGGACAATATTCTGAATGCTTTTAATAATAGGGATATACTGATTTAGGGGAATTTGAATGCAAAGTGCCCGATGTGGCACTGCCCCGGATCTGACGGTAATGGGGAAATGTTCGAAGAGCTGATCCAACAGTTTAACTTAAACATGAATAATAGAGAAGGACAACCTCCGACACTTAGGTGCAACGCTGGAGCGGAGTAAAATGTTGATGTAACCATGTCCAGGGGAAACGTATACAATGACTTAACGGATTGGAGAGTCGTGGAAGATGCAACAAAGAGTGCCCATAACGCCATCGGATTTAACATAAATCTAAAACAACAAGATCATGAAGAGGATTAAGAAAACAAAACAGTATTTAAATATTATAGAAAAAATGGACTGGAAAAAATTTAATAACAAACTAAACTTACCACAGATTGACAGAAACTGTAATATTGATAACTTGACGGAGAAACTAGAGCTGGTCACAAGGAAAGCTCTCGAAGAAGCCATCTCAAATAAAAAAGGCGGAACTAAAAAGAAGAAAAGGTATAGACAGCTGGATTAGATAAGTTAAAAAGAAAAACAAAAGCAGCCAGAAGAAGTTAATCAGCCAGAAGAAGTATGAAAAAATCATACTCGCGAGTGTTGGAGACACGGCTATAAACAATAATTTGGTA
>JAGDQP010003391.1:0-18418 GCA_022664845.1 Lepisma saccharinum
GGCTTACGTAAATTACAGTTGGAACATTCAATGGGGTTCGTTTCCAAGTACGAACTAATAGTGGACAAGACACATTGATCCACAATAAAGCCACCTTCACAACTCGTACACTGAGCCATACTGTAAACTGTAATTATTACTAAAATATGTAAATGCACTAGTAAGGGATCACTTGGTCTTGAAGGGAGCCTCCATATCCTTCTTCAGCAACGTCTACCAAAACTCCATGGTTCAATTTTAACTTGCCTTGAAGCCCCCATTCAAACTTTTCCCTTAATGCTGCTGGAGCTGACTCGTGAGATTGTACGTACAACGTAAACAATTCGTCCACCATCTTCGAATCACGCAAAATGGACTTGGTACTTGTACCAAACAGTGTTGCTAATTCTTTAAAAGCAGCGTCCGAAAAATATATCCATTGCGATACCCAGCACAAATATGATGACGTTGGCTCGGTTGATTCATATAGCAGCCTAAACATAACAGGTAATTTAAAAACTCATATGCTTGTATACTTGCTACTATACAACCTTCCGTCACCCACGGGAAGAACACTTACACGATGGTAAAGACTTGTCCTTCAATACGCTTGAACTAACAACGGTAGAAATAGCTTTATCCATGCTTGAAGTAGCCATAGCAATTAATATTCATATTTAAACACTAACACACTTTATTCATACTCGTACACATGCGCAAATGAACGGCATCCGCCTTTCACCAGGTCGTGCTAAAAGCTATTGCAATCATAAGAAAACACTGCAAGCACTCTATCTAATGATTTTCAATGTGTACTATCATCTCAGTTAAAAGTTTCTAGAGTGGTATTAACTCTTATCTCGGCATTATCTAACGAGCTAAGTGGTGTTAGGTGCTGTAACCTACATTGAAAGCGTATATGAACATTACTCCAGTAAATCCACCTTTCACCATGATGCACTGAAAGGTGCTGTTATAAGATAAGCCTAAAAGGACTGTATCCATCTAATGCTTTTAAAAGTGGACTACTTATTATCTCAACTAAGTGGTTTAAAGTAGTAATAACTGTTATCTTACCATTATCTAACGAGTTAAGTGGTATTAAGTGCACATACCTATATTATTTGATTAATGGAAGCTCTTACCCGTACATTCTTTTAAGAGCACTCTCAATTAAGTGGTTTTAACTGATATCTTACCATTATCTAAAAGCTAAGTGGTGTTCAGTGCTTTTACCTATATTATTAGTCTAATGGAAGCTCCTATTCGTACATTCTTTTAAGAGCACTCTCCATTAAGTGGTTTTAGAGTGGTAGTAACTCTTATCTCACCATTATCTAAAAGCTAAGTGGTGTTAAGTACACATACCTATCGTAAAAGGTTACTAATAGAATATAGTGCATCTTATCTCTAAAATCCATTAGTTTTTGGAATGTGGTGATAATATTAAAATGGAAAAGTGCCTACTATAAGGTCATACACTTGAGCTTGATACAAATACATTAATTAATGACGTTGCAGAGAAAAGGGCACAAAAATTTAATTTTATCTAACTGTAAATAATAAGACAAAGGACAAATAATTTGTATTAAAACTGTATAAAGACATTATACTACTTTTATTAATTGTGTTTTTCTGTTTAGTCCTTTTTAGAGTTAACAAGATTGTTTTGCTATGTAAAGATTTGTAAACAATGTTCTGTCACATGATCCAGGGGCGTAGGGGCCAGGGGGCAGAGGGGGCAGTTGCCCCATGATTTTTGGTGGGGAGCAAGGTACATAATTTGCCCCCCCCCCCAATGACTTTGTACCTGCATAAAAACAAAATAGTTTGGTCTTTCATTTTCAAGCATTTTTTTGCCTGTCATGATTTTATACCTAAATGAAAATAACAGTGGCTTGGGTTTTCACTTTCAAGCAATAGCATATTTTGCCTATATTCAAACGCCATGAATTTATATGTAAAATAAAACAAAATTTGCTTAGCTCTCAGTTTTAATTCTATTTGTATTCTAGAGGATTTTAAAATTACCTCTTTATTTATTTTTACAGTAGCGTCACTTTCTTTTTAAATGTGAATTGTTTTAGTATGGGGATTTAACAGTTTTCTCGCTAACTTTGCAATTTTTAAATGTTCTTTTAGCTGTAAAAAGTCAGGGAAAGAAGCTAACGGGAAGATTTTATCTAGTAGTTAATTGGAATGTAGCTTCATAGGTAATGACTTTTGTTCAATCTAATTTAGTATAGAAATCCCTACGATCGTGGGCGGCTAGGGGGTAAGGGGCTATTAACCCGCCACTTTTTTGAATTGACCTTTAAATCTATATGATTTTACATGGAAATATGAAGTTTTTCCTTCTTGTCCCCCCACTTTTACCCCTTGTCCCCGCACTTTTATCCTTTAATCGCCGTCGACAACGCTGTCTACAACATTCAATTAAATCCCCTTAAGAAAACTAGAGCTGACACAAGGACAAGGTTGCTATGATTTTCTCAATACATTACCAGTCATGAGCGTTCGTAGGATTTTTCCCAGACGGAAAGATTTTTTAGGGGGAGGGGGAGAAGACTGCATTAAAGTATGTAATTTTGTGCCAAAAACCCTGAAATCTAAGGAAAATTGCATAAAATCAGAGGCATGTCAAGTTCCCTGTGGGCACCAATGTTGCCAAATGCCAATCAGTAATTTCTTCTCATTCTATCTTGAGGGGCATTACATTTGATACTTCCATGAAAGCTCTTTCAGCTGCAGTGGCACAACTTTTTAATTTTCAAACTTTGTTGTTTTCAAATTCAGTGATAAATTCTAAACAATTCGATACCACATTTAGCATTTTATCTTAATCATTGAGAAAGTTATCAACCAATATCATTGTGGCAAGAATATACTTTCTCTGGTTTAAAATAAACTATTTAGTCATTATTTTCGAGTTCTTTTGGAATCTGAAGGACCTGTTGATCGATATGAGTTTGTAAAGGGAAAAGTAAACTACAATAATCTGCTACAAACCTTTTGTGATGTTTGCGACCCCATTATATTTAGTTCCTACTGAAAATTTTACTTATCCGCCAAGAGGTCCCTTTGCGTTTTCCGCCTCACAATGTAGGTAGTGCCCCTATATAAGTTTTATGTATTGTTTATTTTCTCTGCATGTGTGTTTTGTAATGGATTACAAAACGTGTGTAATCGTGTGTAAATATTTATGTTAGAACTTTATTTTAAAAAATGTCATTTTGCTAAGATTTTTTATATGATCTGTGACCAGACTAAGACAAGATAGTTGGAAAACAGATGAAGCCTTTAGCTCGAGTATTAGTTTATGTGTTAATTATGTCTCAAAGTAGGCGTGAAAGTAGCATATTTGGCGTAACCATCTTGGCTTGACTACAAAAGAGAGTAATGCTCAGTGTCACGAGGGTCTGTACCTAGTATATATATTTTTTGAAACAAGTTAGAAAGCCAGAAAGCATCTCTGTCATCATCATCTCATAACTTTCCGGCTGAACAAAGTAAACTTCTACAGACAGACCAACCTAGTTCGTATTTGGAATTAAGTAGTAATTAGTGAATAATTACCGAAAACTACAATAAATCATATCAACTACACTACGGATGGTGACAATTGGTGGTATATTATATTGATATAAAAATAAAAATCAATTAATATTGATTACTTCCTAATAATTCATAACCTGGGATAGTGAAAAATAAAAGTAACTCAAATTGACTATTAGAAGAAAAAGAACAACATTTGTTGTCATCTTCAGTTTAACCTTTGTTCTCTATCAGCTCAAATGCAACATAGTTTCTATCTGGGGTCATTTTTGACCCCATGTTAAAATAACACCTTAAATGTATATGTTAAATATGATTTTATTTCTGATTTTGCTTACTATAATACTGATTACAATAATGTGTAACTATGCTGAAAAGCAGCTCTCTGCTGCCATTGTTCTAAGACATTTGGATATGAAATGTACATCACTGCACATCATACTCCTATGTAATATTTACATGTTGTACCAGAAGTATTATTAGCTACTCCTTTTGCAAATTATTTTTTTCTTGTATGTTCATTGCAAATAAGTGCCATACATTCGTCTCAAGTATGGTTTACTTTCCTGTCTTTTCCTCTTCGGCAGTTGGAACATCTTCCGCGCTTCCGATCATTAGCCGTTTGTTGACGTCCGCTGGTTTCATCGTTTGTGAGCTCAGGGAATCCTGCTGCAACAATGGAGGATATAATTAGTTTTGTTCTTGCCTGAGACGCCTAGACATATCTTCTTTCACGAGTTCTTTTGCTAATTCTAACAGAAAGTTTCTTCGTCCTCTCTTTTTATTCTTATACTGAAAGATATGTGAATGGAGGACGGTACGCGTTAATTCCAGCAAGGTCAACAATATCAAAGAAGACGGCTAGAGGCCATCTCCTTGTACATCGTTTCACAGAATAGTGACGAGCCATTTGGTCAATTGTATCTACACCGGATTTAGTTTTGTTATAGAACAAAACTGTCTCTGGTTTCTTCTGAGGTTCACTTTCACTAATGTCAAATTTTCATGCATTGTTGACAGCATAATTACTGATTTTCCAGGTTTGGGCACATACGATACGAACACAGTGTTGTCTTTATGTGGAAATATACTTGAATGTACATCTCCCTTTTTGCTTGCCAACATTTCTTTGGGAATTTCACCAGGATTGCTTCTCATGGTTCCAACGAGTGTTATGTTCTTTTTTAGCAGTTCTTGACCTAAATCATAACTGGTCAAGAAATTGTCAGTTGTAACATTCCTTCCAGAACCATGCAAGTGATCAATCATATCATGCACAACACGTTTTTCCTGTATCACGAACTTTTCCTGTATATATTCGAGCGTTCAAAAGATATTGGTAAGCACAATCCGCTGCTGCCCAAATTTTTATCTCATATTTTCCTGGCTTGCTTGGGATATACACTTTGAACCCACATTTTCCTCAAAAAATGCAAAAGTTTTCATCTACAGTTATGTTACTCCCTGTCCTATACGATGACTTGCAAGCTTGAGCAAACTTTTCGAGTACTTCTTTTATAGCTTCTGCTTTATTCTGAGAAAGCTCTTTCCTGGCATCTCGAGTGCTCTTGTCATCGAAACGGAGACATCGCAAAATGTCTTCAAATGTACTGCTTGACATTGTTACCCTAAAAATAGGCATACCATATTCTTGCGACCAGAACTCTCGTATAGGTTTCCCCCGGCCCTTTTGCACCCCACACATAGTCAGCAATCCTAAGAAAGCTAATAATTCTGTCACATCTAATTGAGTCCATCTTGACAAATAAGGATGTTTTGACTTCAGCTGCTCTGCTTTGCTATTTGTGTGTAAACAAATGAATTGCAAGATATCTTCCGTCAGAAATGTTTCGAAACAGTCAGTCCTGTTATGTAAGTTTCGTTTCACTTGATTAGGTATACCAGAACTTACACGTACAATATTTATTGCAGGATACTTGCCTAACTTTGGCGGATGCGTATCATATTTGTGCTGTCCATTTTTTACTTGTCAGAAAATTCGAATCACTTTCGTCATCACTAGAACTTCATAGGGTTAGTTTCTACGCTTATTTCGTCCGGTACACCTATTTCAATATCTGTGTGGTCACTATTTGCATCACTTCCATCACTCTCATCAAAACTATTATCGTCATCAACATCACTGTCTTCTAAATCGCGCAAAAATCTTCATGTCTGTAGCCCTGTGTTAGACGAATGCCATCCATTTTGTTGAATATTCACAACAAATATATTTGTAACAATACCTTAATCTTCGCTCAGAACAAAGTTGCCAAGTTGATTTTCTGGGGAAGCTATTTTCACACAGCTTTAATAAGTTCTTTTCACACTCCTTTACTATGTGTTCGGAAATAGGCAACAAGAGTTCCAAAACACCACTTATAATTGAAAGAAATTCATAACAATTTCAACTGATTTTATCCCTAAATTAGAGCGATCTCAAACATAAATAGATACACATTTTAGAACAATGCAAAAGAATGTCGAATTGGTAGCCGAACATTTATACTAACTGGGAGATATCATACATCTTTGCTGCAGAGACATCAAGAGAACGATTACACTGTTAGTTCATATCAGTAGAGAATAGACAAAATATCACACAATACCTATCGGGGGACTTTTCCAACCTCAAACAGAAATTCATAAAAAACAATTAGGAAAAATATTATCATAACAAACTAGTTTTACCCTATAATATAAAGAAAGAATGAAAGAATGCACTTAAGAAGGATGACTTTCCTAACACAAATATCTTTGAATTTATGAACAAATTAGATATGATGGGATCAAAACAGACTCCAGATATGGGACAAGGGTTAAGATGGAATATTAAGTCGCATCAAAAATGAACTTTATTATAATCGCAAAGTACGAGGATTACATTTGAGATATGTATATAAGTTGCTTCGTGAACCAAAGAGTCTGTTTGACAATTAGATATAAGTATCTTGTGCTATAATGCACAATAAATATATAGTTTGGAATATACAACTATGTTGTTATGCTTATCGGCCACTTACGTAATGCACAGATATTTTTTGAGTATTAATACTTATTTATATACAACGATAACGTATTATCATCATCATGCGTACATAGATAGATTCTCTTTTAAAATATACAATAGTACAGAATAGATATCACTTTACTTTTCATACGTATAAACATATGTTACACTATTCTTTTTTACAATAATGCCAATTCCATTAGTTATAAATATGTAAAACAAAGATACATTTACACTGTGTGAACTATGGTACTATGATTTATAACATTTTGCTATGATACCATCTTAACACACTAAATAAATACCCACATAGCACATAATGTATAATAGATATCTGAAGAAAGTATAGAGAGCCAGATAACGTCTAAGGTCTAAATTCCATGACTATTATACGTCTAATAGACATTCAGGTTTGATTTTGTAGCTTCCAGCAGTTTTGGTCTATTTATTGATATCCATTATACGTCTATTAGATATACGTATGTTTCGTACGCTACGCGTTTGTCTTTTGTTCATTCAATCCTTAACGGAAGGCGCTTGTTCTTTGTTTAGTGACTCAGCATCAGCAAACGGTTTTGCAGCAGTTGTCTGCTAGTGGGAAGTTGTGTGATGTAATATTTTTGATATGTCACAGTATTTGCTAGAAAAGCGTTCAAAATAAAAGAATAATCTCCAGAAGAAAATCAGTAATCAGGTGAGTAATTATAATGTTATTTCTCTATGTTTTAAGAGTATGTGTTTATGTTTTCGCAAACGTCGAGGAAAATATAATAGTAACCAAACCTAAAATAATTGAAAAGGAAACAGAACCTATGTAATTAAGGAGATGCACTCTCATTACGGTATATTTCGGCAGCGAAAAGCACTTATACACTATGTATACTGCGCGTGATATTGCACGCATTATATAATATCTCTCACATTAAATATATACCTGGAAATCAATCGGGAAGGGTGTGGAGAACTGGTCCATCCAATGGTGTTAGATTATATTATAAATAATACAGAAACAGTTTAGGCCTACTGCTTATATAAAAATGCTACTAAATTGTCCTTGTACACGAGAGAAAAATAATTGTTTAACGCTGCAGTGCGGACCAGCTTTGTACACTCTTGGTGCAAATAGAGAAGGTTTCAGTCAGGGAAGTGGACGGATAAACCAAGCGACCCCTAGCTCTGGTAGTAGAGCATTATTTCACATTTGGAAGGGCCTAGGTTTGCTCCCAGCAGAATGCCATCCAGACAAGTTTTTGCAGTCACATGAGGCTGTACTACCAGGACGGTACCTTCAAACTAGGCCCTAGCCGACTTCGTTCTAATGCTGTCCCATCTGTGTCAAAGATGCCTAAAAGCCATAAAGAAATTTCCAATTTAAAAAGATGTGGGAGAGGACAGGTTTTCAAATAATTCATTTACGTTGCCAGGTATTGCTTTTCTACAGCGTGGTTATGTTAAAATCTATTTACTGAACATATTTTTCCCACTGAAATTATTGTCAAAAACTGGTTAACAATGTTCTCAGCACATTTGAAGTGATACCTTATAAAAAGTTGTCTCATACGCTGTTATGAGTAGGCTAAATGAATTATACACAACAAAATTGGAAATTTACGCGAAGTGGCATTTGCCAGACGCATTGCTTGTTATGCACGTTCAATAAGACGCCACCAAATTGCTTTGTGTATCATGTGTTTATTCCGAGTCAAGGTCAATGCCACTCAAATAATGGTTGTATAGTGTCAGTGTGTGTACCGTATACGTGCGAGCGTGGTTTTGCGCAGTGTTTGGTTAGACGTTGGTAAACTTCATTATGGGCCAGTCTAGAAATTTTGTACTTCGGTCCCGTCACGATTTGCTCCTTAGCCATTAAAATCCACGCCCATACCCCTTTCGGGACTCGAACCCGGGACATTCTAGCTGTTGGCCTTCCGTCGTAGACCGCACGGCTACCCGGCAGGTCATATCGCAGTGTTTATTTGCAATAAACTTTCGTGTGGCGGGAAGGAATTGAATTTGATTTTACTTATGGTCTTTATGTATTTTAGGCTCAGGGCGGGACAGAGCAGGGAAAGAACATCTTAGAAGGTAGTCGGCCAGGTCACATTTGGAGATACCACCCCTGCATTTGCCTGGGAGAGGAAAAAACTTGTACAGCAAGACTGTCAGGATTGGCGGCCGCTTAAATCGTTCCTATCAACTTCCAATTGCAAAGCCAACTGAAGCGGCCGCTCGTGGGGGGGGGGGGTTAACACCCTCGATAGTTACAGTATGTTATGTTAATACTGCTTAGTTTGATTTACTTGATTTACCGTGCTTTTCCTAAACTGGATTTGTTCAGGGAGTACGTATTGCCAGTCTCTTTCCCAAGATTTTCAAATTAGGGACTTCTATGTGTGAAATTATAGGTTTCTGTCTACGGTTGATCAAGATTTTTTTTTAAGTAATGTTATATTAAGGTTGTGGAAATTTGGAGGGGTGTGGACATACTTCAAGGACTGTTTTATCTTCCCAGTATGCTGTGTGTTTTTACATGTGAAGAAAGATTCTCATGCGATTTCAAATTTTGTTTGGTTTAAATTTATGAAAGCATAGTCAGGAAAACATTATTTGGAAATCACAGGCTCTTCACTCTTGACTACATATTTCTATATTAAATTCACTTCCAAAAAAATATTTCCAGCATTTTGTGCGGCCAAATACGAACCTTGTAGAGGGCCATTATTTCTTCAAAAGCATATTAAGATTCTATACACAGTATATTGTTGTTGTTGTTTTGCCGTTTTTTATTTGATCTTCAGATTTTAATTATTTCTTAAGTGAAATTGTTGTTCATTTCTCACTATCATGATTATGTTGTAGGTTAAATAGTTTGACATATATGGCTACAATAGCACGACAAATGTGATTATTTTAGAGTTCAGGACCTAAATGGGAGGAGTCCTTCATCTCCTCTTCATAACTCCTACCTTACTTAAGGTATTTTGCATTTTTTTTAAATCAAGGTCTGAGAAAATATTGTAATTTTATGAAAATAGCTAGCTTAGATGTTGTTTTTTAGTAAATTTTAAGTATCCGTTATATTCCTTCCTGTAATAATACTTTTTCTTAGTAAATATTCTTGTTATTTCAGTTCAGCTTCTTGAGACCAATTGACGG
The DNA here is from genome assembly GCA_022664845.1 of Lepisma saccharinum. Taxonomy (NCBI): domain Eukaryota; kingdom Metazoa; phylum Arthropoda; class Insecta; order Zygentoma; family Lepismatidae; genus Lepisma; species Lepisma saccharinum. Next base: position 9,701 of record JAGDQP010003391.1, read on the forward strand.
CGTGACGACAAATGACTGTGTGTTGGAGACTTCTTATAAATGAGGTTCCACAAGAATTCAGCTGGAAAGGAAGAGAGAGGAAGAAAAAGTAATGGAAAGCGGAAATCATTAAAATTATGTTCGGTGAGTGTTTTGTAATTAATTGTAAAGTACTATTTTACTAATGCTTTTGCATAATAAAGTAATATATGAGCGACTTGGGGAATAATATGGTAAGCACCAACATAATTTTTCACAGTATATTGAAAAGTGAATGCAGTCATGTTTAAATCTTGAAAATTTTGTTGGAAACGTTTTCTTGAGATATACTGATAATCGTTTTAAAAAAATTTTTTTAACCAATTATTTTCGCTTATTAAGATGCATTTGACTTCTTTTCGCCCTGTTTAAAAAAAAAAATGTTTATGACTTTTACTGTTTTGTGCCCTCGAGTCACTCTCGAAAACTGGGGATAGCACCCTATTTATTTAGCAACAGTATTGACCTCTGTCTAAAAGTGCTACTGGACTGATCGATGTCATTGAAGCTTTAAAAAATATGTGAAGCCAGGGAGCAGAGAGAACATTTAATCTCGATCGTCCACTTACAGTATAAACCAATAAGGACCAAATTTTCAGTTTCTTTCGCTTTTTATCGTTGTTGGCCCCGCCTTTTATTTATGTCTTAATTATTGCAAGAAATATTAATATGATTTACAGCAAGCACTAATATATGCACAGTCCGGTACATGCATAACATAAGAATTAAGACAATTAAATACGGGGTCTCACAGCGATAAGAAGCGTAAAAAACTTATTAATTAAAACTGAAAATTTGGTCCATATTGGAAGTGGACGATCGAGGTTTAATGTTTGCTCTGCATCATTCGATGATTGCCGATTACTCCAGTATCGTAACGTAGAGCTCAATAACTAAGAGTAACACTATTTTATAATGTAAACATATCTTACGATAAAAAAATGTCCCTTGAAACGACTTGATGACAGAAGAATAAAATGGACAATTACTATTCCCTACTTCTAGGTGGAGTTTCAGATATACCATCTGAATTTTCCTTTTCTTGTTTCCAACCATACACACACAACCGTATTGAAAATTTTCAAATACGCTTTTTGTGTGTGTGTGTGTGTGTGTGTGTGTGTGTGTGTGTGTGTGAGTAGCGCTATACTACCAAGTGACTAACAGCGGATTAGCATTGTCAGTCACTCGTTAGTACAGCGAAAGCCACTCCAAAAAACGTTTCTATATACGGCTAAAAATGTAATAATGTTTACGATGTATTAACATTGGCGTAATTGGTGTGCGATCAGGGGAGGCAGGCCGCACCTTAGAGCTGATTGCCTGTCCTCTGACTTAAAAAAATTATATGTACCGGTACATATAAGTACCGGTATATATGTACCGGTTATATGTACCTAACGGTGGAACTATATATGTAAATCATAACCTAACAATCCATAGAAGATCAATTTATAGTGAAGCTAGAAAGGTTAAGAATGAAAAGAATTATGATTTTGTATGGGTAGACTGGGCAGGGAATGTAAAATTGAAAAAGAGAGCTAGTGATTCTAATGTATACACCTTGAAAACTTTGCAAGATGTAAGAAATCTGTAAGGGAAATGAACAATGCAAAACTCAATTTACCATCAAAATGTAAGAGACCTGAACAGCAAACTTAATATTTTAAAAACGAATGTGTTGGCCTCAATCTTTGATATTATTATTTTTACTGAAACTTGGCTGCATGATGGTGTATATAATGGTGAATTGCCTGACAATAACTATAATATTTATCGGCAAGATAGTAAGATAAATAAAGCGGGTGGAGTACTAATAGCCACTAAAATTAATTACTTGGTACAAAAAATTGAAATTAGTATAGAATTTCTGGAAGTAGTTGCTATTAAAATTAAGCTACCAAATTGTAACCTAGTTGTAGTTTCCGTATACTTTAGGCCTGGCTCGAGAATAGAACTCTATAATGCGTTTCTTAATAAAATCGATGAGATGTTCTACAACGTAAATTCAAAAATGATAATCGTAGGTGATTTCAATATTCCAGCTATAAGTACTGGGGATTACGATTTGTTACAAGGAGGATCTGTATGTACTGCTCTGGCTAATTTTATGGCACTGCATGAATTAAATTCTGTCAATAATATTACGAATCATAATAAGAGAACTTTGGACTTGGTACTAACAAATGTGAATGGCATTGTAATTCTTGATAGAGATTTAGAACCGCTGATCGCAGAAGATCTACATCATCCTTCTATAAACATGGTATTGGAATTCAGCAATAGGATTACAAATAGGGAAACAAAATATACTTTAATGTACAATTTTATTAAGGCTAACTTCTATAAACTATATAAGGATCTTGAGGAGGTAGACTGGAAATCAGTTATAAATTCAAATGATCCTAATGACGCGTTAGACAATTTCTACAACAATTTTTATAATGTTTTAGATAAAAATGTACCAATGCGCAAAGTTTTTCATAATCGCAAATATCCAACATGGTTTACAGTAGAAATAATGAATATGTTAAAACTTAAGGAGTATCATAGGAAAAGGAAGCATAAATCTGCCTATAATATGAACATGTCTAAAGAGTTACGTCATAGTGTCAAAAAATTAATTAAACAAGCCTATGAAAATTACATTAGAAATATTGAAAGTGATCTAAGTGAAAATATTAAAGGTTTTTGGTTGTATATGAAAATGAAAAGGAACAAACAGAATTTTAGTAATGCCATGAAATATAATGCCCAAACGTTAACAACAAATTCGGAAATAGCAAACGCATTTGCAGACTATTTTAGTTCGGTATACGATGATAGTAGTCTAGTTGATTCCACAAACAACTTACCACATACATTGATTCCGGACTGCCTGGTTATTAATAGTATTTATGAACAAGAATGCATTAAGGCCCTTAAGGAAGTTAAACCAAAAAAATCGAGTGGACTTGATATGATCCCAGCCTATATATCTAAATATATAAGGCATGCGCGGAAATATTGGTTAAGCCTCTTTGTAAAGTTTTTAATTTAATCCTAAAAACACAAATATTTCCAGACAAGTGGAAGCGAAGTAAGGTCTGCCCAATATTTAAATCAGGGAATCAAAACTACGTAGAAAATTATAGACCTATCTCCTTAATTAGTTCGCCAGCAAAGGCATTTGAATATATAATCTATGGAAAACTGTATCATCACGTGAAACCTTATTTGTCTGTAAGCCAACATGGATTTTTTTCCGGGAGATCTACATCGACTAATTTGGTTTGCTATACACAATATATATCTGATGCTCTAAATTCTGGTGAAACTGTTGATGCAATACATTTTGATTTTGCAAAAGCATTTGATAAGCTTGACCATGGTATCTTAATGAAAAAAATAGCTACATTTGGAATATCTAACGATTTATTGAAATTAATATTATCATATTTAAATAACAGGGAACAATTTGTGACATATAAATGAGAAAATTCATATATTTATAAGGTTAAATCTGGAGTACCTCAAGGCTCAAAATTTTGACCGTTACTTTTCTTAATACTTATTAATGATTTGCCAAAGAGAGTTAAATCTGCACAATGTATGTTGTTTGCGGATGATTTGAAGTAATATAAAGAAATAATTACTGAACAAGACCAAGTATTGCTACAAATGGACATAGATAGCTGCTATGATTGGAGTGAAGAGAATAAGTTATATTTTAACTTAAACAAGTGTTGTACGATTACTTATTCTAGAAAAAAGTCACGGTCCACTTTAATTATTCAATAAATGGTACCAGTATTGAAAGAAAAAATAAAATTAAAGATTTGGGTATAGTCATGGACAATGAGTTGTCATCTATACCCCATTGTAATTATATTTTAAATGAAGGTTATAAATTATTAGGCTTTGTAATAAGAAACACAAAGGAGTTTAAAACTGTAGAAGCAACCGTAACATTGTTTAATACATTAGTTAGAAGTAAGATTGAATATAATAATATTGTCTGGTTTCCAGGATACCAAACGTATATTAATAAAATTGAGAAAATACAAGGTAAATTTTTAAAATATTTATACTATAAGAGATATAGAAGATCTGCATACAGAGAACGAATATCTTATAAGTATTTATTAAATGAATTTAAAATATCTACCTTGGAGAATAGAAGGTTTACTCAAGGTTAAATTTTCTTATATAAAATAATAAATTCCAAAATAGATTGCTGTCAACTACTTAGAGCCTTGAACTTCAACACTAAACGGGCTATTTTAAGAGTTAGACTTCCTTTCTATATACCAAAGTTTAAAACAATTTTACATAAAATTTCTCCTATGATAAGAATGTGTTATGAACATAACGACATTATAAAAATAAATTACAACCTAGATTATGGTATGAAAATAGAAGATTTTAAGAAAACAGTTTTATTTTATTTAGAAAACAATGGTAGAAATATGAAATGAGTATTAGGTTAACAATTACAATGGTGAAGTTTCCATGTGTATCCTTTCTTTTGAAACTTAATTATGTGTGTTTAATACCATTTTTTTTATTCTTTATTATTCATTAAATTCCTAGAATATCATGAGTTCATAATCTATGTTCAATATATACTATATTTATATATTCTCCTATGAACAACTTGTCTCTTTTCTAATACTCTTTTTCTTTTTCTTCTTCTTCTTCTTCTTGTTCTTCTTTTCTCCACTAAATATATATAGTAAAGTTATGTCTGGGCGTGTGTGTGAGTGTGTGTGTGCGAGTCTGTGTGAGTATTGTATATAATTGTATTGTATTCTATTGTATTCTAGGCAAAGTTGCTTATGTTTTCAGCATATATATTATACCCTAGAATTGTAAAATGTATATTGTTTAAAACATTGATTGTACTGGGTAACACCTATCTTCAATGGAGCAATTGCTCTGTGATAGGCGAGTAAATAAATAAATAAATATAAAAATAATTACAACGCCAGTTCATACGTCTGCCGTGAGACAATCGGTGCTCGAAGTTTTGATCCGGATTGAGTTTTTGTTCCACATAACCCTTGAAATTGTTTTTGGCATTAAATGAACATATTTCTTAGTCAGTTCTGAACCTATTTATCTCATTTTTTCATAAACTGCTTCAGTTCAATTCTTTTTACGACATAATGTTGTCTAGCCCTGTTTTCGGGTTCATTTTATCTATTCTCCATGGAATTTAAGTAAGACTTCTGACGTAGGGCCTTCGAAGTTTAAGGTGTGTTGAATACAATCCCCTGCGGAACTATTTCTATACTCTGCCTCGAGTCATTGTCTTGTTGGAAATAAAAATCATATTTCCTAAACCCAATTTCTCAGTACTTTCTGTAAGATTTTCGTGCAAAATGTAGCCTATTCACATTTTACAGTATATCCAAATGTATCCATTGTGTATTTTATAAATAAAAATTCCATATCGTTAAATTTTTGGACTTCGTACTTTTGATAAGACTGACAATAACTATAATATTTATCGGCAAGATAGTAAGATAAATAAAGCGGGTGGAGTACTGATAGCCACTAAAATTATTACTTGGTACAAAAAATTGAAATTAGTATAGAATTTCTGGAAGTAGTTGCTATTAAAATTAAGAATTATAGTTGCTTTCATTTTATATGAAGTGTGTTGATGTAATATGTGTAGACTGTAGACGTATTAAATGAGTTAACACTAATTTAAATTCAATTTCAATTTACAAGTGGCACAACAAATTAAAATTGACGACCAAGGTAGTCGTGCGGTGTGACCGTCTCCAAAGTCGCGGGTTGGAATCCGGCCTAGGGCATTCCAACCAACATAAGTAGGATGTTTGTGAATTTTAACAAGCATAGCATTCATTTAATTGTGAGGGACGAAGTCGAAAGGTACTAAAAATGGCTCCTACAAAACAAAGTTTACCAATGTTTTAAATATTAGAATTGTCTTTCCCGAAAATGCAAAAAAAAAATCTTCAGTGTCAGTAGCAGTCCGATTATTTCTGTTTCTTCGTACAAGTGACCTAAGGTTATTAAAAAAATCCAACTTGAATGCATATGAAGAGGCAAAAGTAAGGAGAAGTAATAAATCCTCCTTCCTTACTTCAAGCCAGAGCTTTTACAATTTCATCGGATTTTTTTCTTGTCTTAATGTGAATTTGAGTCGTAAGTTGAAATATAGTAAACAGCGTGTTATTGATACATAAACCAGATTTATTATCAAATCAAGAATATTAATTCTCAGAATACCACCATCTTAAACGGGATTTTTTTTTAAAAAAATCTATCATCTATATCACATTGTGTGAGGTAAATAAAAATGACGTCACTTAAAACTCGTATACTTGGCAAGTATGTTCTATTTGTTACCGTCAAGAAAAATGTCTATGAAAATACTTTATTGTACCTAAATCTAACTCTTTTTTGTTTTATTGATGAATGTTAATTCGAGGCTGTATTGTTTTTCTCTTAGCAAAGGGCCCTATCTATATTGTTTTACATTCCTTTCTGTAAGCTACAACAGCAACTATGACCTAAACCCGTGACTCGGAAGAATCACTTTTCCAGTAGAGGGATGGGAAGAGAACGGCCAGGGTCTCACTTAAGGTAGCATCTTGATATTCGTTTTGTGAACCCGGGAAAAGTCATGGGAAAGTCAGGACAGCTGCATATTTGTTTGAAACTGCGCTGCATATTTTTCCGACGTACTGCATTTCCATTGTTACATCACTTGAGTATGAAGATGATATAGTGTATGAATACTTTAAACTTAAGTGCTTTTTACATTCTGTATTGAAATTCGTGGTCAATATGTACTGTACAGTTATTGTAAACATTTTCAACATTACAAATCCTCTGTATTTCAGGTGTTGTGTCAAGTGGATTATAAGTAGATTGAAAAGAATTTGAAGCAAAAAAAAAGTTTCGCCAGGCAAAGGGAAGAGGGAAAAAGCAAATGAGATCTTCAGAGAGCAAGGATTTGCTGTTTAGAACAAAGAACATCATCATGTGCTGAATTAACTAAGAGAGTATTATCACGTAGCAGTATTAAAAGATTTCCCAGGATTTTCCATTTTTCTGGCACTCAACGAAATACAATCCATATACATTATAACTTTATATATGTGTAATTACGTTTGTGGTGTACACATATTGAAGAACTCAATCTAGGTATCCTGCTAAATATATTTTTTTAACCAATGATCAAGATGATGGTTGTTTTAAGACAAAAAATGTATGTGCTTGAAAATAATAAAATGTTTAATCAAAGTTTAATTATTGGACTTTTATATTAATTACGATTTGACCACTTTTCCGTTATAATTCTTTGAGAGTGTGTTAGGGACTATGTGGTGAAGGGCATGTTTCACGATCCATCTGATATATCTTTTTACTCTTCTGCTTGTTTCTCCCAAGATAGCGGGGAAAGTTGATATTGAAAATATGTAGAACGATTATTCTGTCTATAATATATTCCGTTGCAAGCATAGTGAAGCATATATGGAAAGTTAATGAAGCATTCCAAAAATGTGGTGTGATGATTTTGTTGTTAATGTAAAATATATTTACTGGAGTTTTTAGTTATATCTTGTGCCACCCCATTAGGTAAATGGTAACGCTCACTGTATTATAATCAATATCCAGGATTTTGTGTAAAATAAATTTACCAAAGTGCATGCATATATTTATGTGCATTATTGTACTTGTATGTTGTGCTATATTGTAATTATGCACTTGTCGGAGGAATTACGGTCGTTGGAGAACACACTTCCAAGAAGAATTATGAGGCGAATGCAGAAGTCAGAGCGGTACTAGCGTGGTATTCGCCTCATGAGACAGAGAAAAACACTGAAAACCTCAGGTGGGATGGCAGACATAAGCAGCTGTCATACAATTGGTAGACATTCGTTAGTGCGTGTAGCGTGGCATTCCTCTTAAGTTTTGCTCTTGTTTTTCAAATTTTTGAATACTCACTTGACAATATTTTAGTATACTAAAAATTCACGCTCGAGTAGTCTGTGCGTACGCATCCTCATCACTTACTATGATAAACTATAGTAAATGATGAGGATGCGTACGCACAGACTGCTCGAGTGTGAATTTTTAGTATACTAAAAGACTGTTAAGTGTGTATTCAAAAGTTCGAAAAAAATTGGCAAAAATTAAGAGGAATGCCACGCTACACGCACTAACGCATGTCTACCAATTGTATGACAAATATCTAACTAGACGTGTCTTATACATGTGGCATACGTATAAGGGTAGGACATATAAACCTGTAGTATACGTCTATTATATGTATTCTAGCTTAATTTTTCATATATATTAGATGTATTGAACGTTTAAATCAATTCATGAATGTCTGCCAAATGTATGACAAATATCTAACTAGACATGTATTATACATGTGGCATACGTATAAGGGTAGGACATATAAACCTTGAATATATGTCTAGTATATGTATTCTAGGTTAATTTTTCATATCTATTAGATGTATGGAACGTCTAAATCATATCTCCCTTATACATATATTATACGTGTTTGTGCTATGTGGGTACTATATACCTCAGAAAATATTTTGATTTTCCTTCTTTCGCTCTGTGTTCTATTTCGACTTCCAAAACTCAAAACATGACACTCCGCATTGAACATATGATACCGATACGTACATATCACATACACATATATACACCATTTCTCTCTCT
>JAGDQP010003391.1:18518-94542 GCA_022664845.1 Lepisma saccharinum
ATATATATATATATATATATATATATATATATATAGTATATATATGTGGGATGTCTGGATTTGCTCCCCCAACAAAAATTTTGTTCCTACGCGCCTGACATGATCCATCAATGTTACACAATATTATAATATAAATCATTGTTTGTTGAACCATTCTGTAAGTTTCTAATAAATGATGCAGAATAATCTGCATGTTCATATGCATGTGTTTCGTACATCGTTGACTTTTTCTAAGCATTTAACTTACAAAAGTCATGTTCTTCCTAAGTTTCGTAATTGATTCATTGGCTAATTAAATTTATGGAGTTCAAGAAGTTCACCTTCAAAAGCAGAGTTATGCAAGGTAACATACCAAATTGAAACTCAGTAACATTAATGGGTTATAGGGGGCGCAATATGGATTATTTGCCCGGTGATATTTTCCCCTTCCGCCGGCCCTGATTCGTACACCCGACAAATTCAGTTTCAGTGCCCTCAAATTAGGCACATGCCATTAAACACATCTCGCATACTGGAATTTTTGGTTTAGCAAAAGTTAGGGTGTTTCCTCCAGACTATAAGAGGAGGCACGCGTATCTTTAGTATCATCGCCCCTCTCTGGCAATCTTAGTTTCACTCGTTAGTACACCATACCGAAAACAATATTACTGAAAAAAAAAAAAAGACACGATGAATGAAAGAAACATAATGCACCTGTCACATCCTCATAGTGTCCCTGGTGCCAAAACATAAAGGAATAGAACAAGAAATTTAAAATAAAAAAAAGAAGCCTTTCGTCTCCCCATCCCCCCACACACATTTCATACTTCATACATGTGCTATCTAGCGGTAAAAGATAGAAACTTGGGAAACGATAAGAGAATTCCTACAAAGGAAAAAAGAACACTAAAATTAAAGGGAAGAAAAGCAGATAAAGAAGACAAAAGAGCAGCAAGCAAACCACCAATATGCTTTTTTCTTCATATACAAGAAAAGGGCAGAAAGCAATACGGGAAGTCTTTCTATCTATTGAGCAAATCTTTTCTGAAGAACGATGTCCGTGAAATTTTCTCCTTTATCACTGCTGAGACACGTGCAATACACAAGGTGACTAGGACCTGCGTACAGCACACGTCCACCAGGTGTTTCACAAGGTCGTTAAGAGCAGTCTTCTATACTTTTAAAATTAAGAAAACTATGGAAACCAGTTACATATTTAACAACTCTGTTTTTCTCTACCTATTTCCAGCTGAGTCGTATACGAACATTATTATTATTATTATTATTAGAAGAAGAAGACTATAAACCAACCGGCAGTAAAACTGAAAACTTTTTGAAAATGTTTCCATTGGAATCGGATGTCAATTACGCCAAATTAACCGAAAATTTACCGTCGGTAGTTAATATATATTGTATATATGAAGTTATCCATCCAATCTGAACTGGATATCCAATTTGAACATATTTGATGCATAAATATTACACACATTTGATTTCATCTGGTTTTAAAATCTAGTTGAAAACTCTTTCTTTCTCTCTGTCTCATATATATATGACCCTTCTCATCCAAGTAGTTAACACGCTTTTTGCACTTCGTACGGAACGAGAATCGAAATTTTCGGTGCTGAGGCAATTTAAGAGCTACTACTTCTGTTCGTGCCCTTACGATTGGACGTCATTATGAAATAGAATATCGAATATATATTATATAGTAGTAGTAACGTAGAATATACTTAGGAGTTCGCTTACCTCATCTGTTCTCTTGTAATTGCTGAGCGGTCACTTTTCATATAAACGTCTTAATTGAATTTCTCAGGGCATGTAGTTTTGATTCGAATGACGAAACTCTGAGTACGTAGCAGACATGCAGCTTCCACAGATAACTACCGTGCCTCAAGTCTATTCCAGTGTGGGCTACAAATGGCTTTCGTAGTGTATCTGTAGAGCTTATAAATATTATCAATTACTCCGGAGCTTGCAGCTACCTGGAACAATTGATAAATAAAATAAGGTAGGTATATATATTCAGCCGGGTTGGAGTTACTGGTCTCCCACCAGGCGCCTCCCCAGATGGCGGATAGGGAAATGCCGATCAGATATAGTGGGTACCGGAAATATTCCGGGGCGGACCTAAACCAGAACTGCTGCCTTGCAGGTAGTAGAGGGATCTACAAAGGCTAGGGGAAGGTAACCCCGAACAAAAACATCATGGTGAGGGGAAGCAGCATCACCAGTACCACTCTGAGGCTGAAGATGAATGACATCGGCAAGGCTCAGAGATGGACAGAGGACGACATCTTGAATGTCTACCTTTACTGCGAAGTCGTAGAGCTGAAAACTCTACACCACTAAAACATGTAAAGAAATAGTAACAGATGGTTCAAGGATTCTCCTGGGGTAAACTAGTCCCTCATTTGGATCTCCGGGCTGGGACTGCTTCAGGGCGCTCCAAGAACAGGATTAAGAAAGACCTTAGAATAGGAACGTGGAACGTACGTTATTATACCAAACGGGCGCTCTTCAGGTGGCAGAACGCGAGACCGAGAAGTACGAGCTAGACATTTTAGCGATACAAGAAGTTCGGTGGGAGGGTGAAGATAGCATCCCACAGGGCAAGTACACTTTCTAGTACGGGGGAACAAAGTCTCACGATTTCGGAACAGGATTCCCCATTAAGAACAGTATCCTTCACGCGGTTCAGAATATAGAGTTCGTAAACAAAAGACTATCGTACGTTACGATACGTACTCGATGGAGCAACACGGTTTTATTAAACGTCTATTCTCCGACCGAGGTGGCTACTGATAACGACAAAGATATATTCTACGATCAGCTAGAAAGGCTGTTTGACCGAATGCCGAAGTATAATTCGAAAATTGTGTTGGATGATTTCAATGCAAAGGTAGGGAGGGAAGAAAAATATAGACCTACTATAGGCAAATACAGCCTTCACGAAAAGACCAACAACAATGGAGAAAGACTGATAACTTTCGCGATTCGAAAAACCTACTGGTAAAGAGCACGTACTTTGAACACAAAAACATACACAAATATACATGGATATATCCGGACGGCAAAACTCTCAACCAGATCGATCACGTATTAGTAGACGGACGAAGACACACCAACATACTGTATGTTAGGTCGTACAGAGGAGCGGAAGGTGACACCGACCATCAATTAGTGATCACAAAAGTAAGAGAAAAGTTATGCATCGCGAACAGAGAAAGCAAGGGGTCAAGAGAATTGAAATTCGAAGTGAAACAATTAAATAATCCGAACATAAAAGCAGATTACCAAATCGAACTCTCAAATAGGTTCGAAATCTTAGCCGACTCGAGTAATAATAATGATGCTATTAATAATGAAATTGATGTAAGTAAGATGTGGGAGCCAATTCGTGAAACAATTAAGAGCGCAGCGAAGGAACGCGTAGGTGAGAAGAAACAACAGGAAAACAAACCTTGGTTTGATGAAGAATGCCTTAAGCTTTATGAGGAACGAAAACAAGCAAGGCAACGATGGCTAGTAATAAAAGCGAAGCAAATAGCAATCACTACAGTAAATCGAAACGAAACGCCACACTCGGGTTCAGAAACAAAAAGCAAAAATATTTGACGCAGAAGATACAGGAAAACCGGAAGACAAATAATATACGAGATCTATACAAAGGGGTAAACTCGTTAAGAAAAGGTTACCAGCCGAGATTAGGAATGATTAGAAATGAACGTGGAGATGTTCAGGATAGTCCGACTAAAATTGTCGATGTGTGGAAAAGATATTTCGACACACTTCTTAATGTACACTGAGCGAAGAAGGTTCCTGAAATGCCAAATAGGGGAGGTAGGCAGCACACCATACACGAAATGTTGCGTTTAATCAGTTCTGGGCAAGTAAGAAATATCTGTTTCCACTTTCGTTGCTTCTGCATATACAAATGCAGTGATTGGAGGGACCTTTGAAGAGAGAGACACGCCCCTAGTTTGAATCCATGTACACGTTTTAGATCCTTCTCCAATCCTGGATAAACTCTTTACATCACGAGATTATTGTAACCAATCATAAATTTGAATGTCTGAAACTTACTTCATCGGCGGAAAGCATGAACTCCAAAAATAAAAAAAGAACTTAAGTAAATAATAATAAGCATTGCACCCACTAAAGTTTCAAAAATTAAAAATGCACACTCTAATAAAGAGAGAAATATCACAATGTAACTTCAAATTGCGTTTATAAAGACAAATATTCTCGTTTAAGTTTCGAACTGGAACGATCATTCAGTACTGCCAAAATATACAGTAATTATGCCAAACTCTGCAGTGTCCTATGTGGCATGATGGAATAATGCGTGGAAATAAGAGCCTTAGACTAGAATCTGACATCCCGTTCAAGTCTCTTCATATGACCACTCACTTTTTCAAACTTTCATTTTGAATAAAACAGATGAAAAATGTAAATTGCACAGAAATATTTTAAATTGCATTCCAAGACTTAAATAACAGGACGAGCTCAAAGAAATACATTGCGGTGCCAATTTTAACACTAAAAGCTAATCAAAGGATGTAATTAAAGAAATCAAGCGAACATGTAAGTTAATATGACCAACCGTCGAGTTCAAGATGGTAATTACACAAGACAACGTTTAAAACATTTTCCCGTAAGATGAAGAAATTCCTCTATCCTTTACTAATTTGCGGGTGCTGTTTTCAAATTTAGCAACAAAATTTCTGTCGCAAGTAAGTGTTTTGTGATATAACTTCTTTACTTTTTCGTATATAGAACAAAATTGCTTGTTCATATGCTCTTGATTTTATGAATATTTACACACTATAACCAGTGATTCCACCACACAACCCCCTGTGTCACACAACTCGAAAATAGACAGCTGATCGAAAATCGATAGAAACCATGCAAAACCCAATTTTAACTTTAACCCCCACAAACTGAAAATCCTGGCGGGATCCCTAATCATAACACAGGCTTTCAAGCACAAAAATACCGTGATTAAAAATCCTATAAGAGCAAATGAAACTCAATTTGAGGTTATGAAGCAATGTTTACTTTAAAACTTTGGCAACACACACTATCTCGTGTCTACACACTAAATCAAAAGAGCGAAATTCCACTCGATATGAGCGGGAAGAGGGAACACTCTTTTAGAGTGAATTTTCACCAGAAAAAAAGGTGAAAAATTTCCGCTCGAAAACGATGGGATTTATGGTAGCCCATGTCAATGGGAATGAATTTTAGGAGAAATTCTATCTGTTCATTAAAGTTTTCATCTTCTGAGCACGTAAACGACGCAATAAAATTATGAAAATGTATAAAGATGCAAAAGGTAGCATTTATTTATAAGTAGTATGAAAGAAATGTAATATACTTATGAATGAAAAAGAGTAAAAGAAACTAAAATTAGGTGAGATGTAAACCCAATACCTTCCAGCCAGCTATCCAATGCCTTAACCCTTCAGCCAGCAGGTAAAAAATATAAGCAAGAGTAGCGGTTTCTGTACTGACGGTGTGGCCGTGTGCTGAAGATAGTCAACTCCGGAGCGTGGGGTCTTGGATTCAAATCCCACCGTTGACTCCTATTTATCTTTTTCTGTTGGTTGAAACAGTTTTGTATACGAGCTGAAAGCCGTTAACCAGCAAAGCGAGTACCATGTTTGGGAAACGAGTTTGATACTAATATTCCCCTAGGTGCTTCGCACTATATGCAATAATTGGACAGCTTCTTCAGAATTTTCAAGTCATTCTATCGAAAAATCCATTCTTACATACTAGCATATGATTGTTCTTTCGTTTTGTATCGACGTGAAAACATCTTAATCATTGTCGTTGATATATAACCAATTGACGAATCCTGTGTTCAAGCCTTTCCTATTGTACTCATGGTATCCTTGTGACTACTACGACAAGCATTCTAGAACATTTCGCACCCCTGTCTAGCAGTGCTTTCCGCAAGATGTCCAATCATGCATAGACTGTGTACACGCGTCATTTATCAATTGCTCATACTGTAATGCATGCTTTTGCTTCCATCATTTTGTTGCGCTTCGGCATGTCCATTATTAAACACACTTTTTTCTTTATTTGTTTCTAAGTTTAACGGCTTGCACAATCCCTATGTAGGTACACTATCTAGGGCATGATTTTGCATCCTCGTTGACACGCAGGTGTATATAAACGTGCTTTCACCCTTCTTATTTCCCACAATAACTACCGAGTTCCAGTACAATGCATACGCAGTGTCATTTCATCACTGATTTTTCAAAAACAAAAATGATAGTCGACGGTGAGATTTGAACCCACGCCCCGGAGTCGACTGTCTTTACCATTTTTTTTATTCAAGTAAGTAAGCTATTACAATCTTACTTACACAATAAACTCTTCATGAATACTACGAGAACATAAAAACATACTCAATATATTGAGCATAATTCAGGATTCTAATCTTTTCCGGAATTTTATTAAAGGATAATTGAAACAAAAATATACACCCTATTAAAAAAGGATGACCGCATTGATTACTGCACTTTTCAGCTGAAAATTCTCGGGAAGGGCGTAAGCCATAGTGCTGTTACCGCCCATACAATTCATTTTATCTTATTTTATAGCTGAAAATTCTCTTCGGGTAGTCCAACTTCGCAGTAAACCAAAGATGCCAGGTTCGAGCCCTAGAACGAAGGATGAATCTTCGCAATTAAAAAAACTGCAGATTTTTTTCTTCTTCTCTTAAGTGCAATAAAACATGTTGAAATGTTGTTTAGTGTAGAAAAAGTAGCATTCATTAAAATACGTAATGATACAGTATTTCGAAACCATCCATACATCTGTGCACGTGATCGTTTTGTCACCTACATTTCCATACGTAAAAGCATATTTGCAATGAAAGTGAAGACAGCAGATTTAATTCTCGCATTCATAGTACAATAAACAAGAGAAAGGAGAGAAAAACAACAGCATTTGCTACGAATATAAATGTCATTGTCTTGAACACCGAAAATTCAGTAATGTTTTGTCAGAAGGAGTACTATCAGAAAGAATTGGATAGTTGTCTTCATGTTAGCTCATTGGTAGGAGAGTACTTCGTCGAGTGATGTTGTGTTCTGACCTGTTCCTAGATAGTGTAGGAGCTTGAAACTGACGTGAGTTATCTTGCACCTACATTCGCGGAAACTATTTATTCTGACATTGTTTGAATCATAGTGTGGAAATAAGTTTAAAATGTCGCAATTGATTAAAAAAACACTATAAAGTGTGTATTTGATATAGATACGCGCCAGTACAGAGCAACACCAATTGAGATACATACCTGGATACAACGCGTGTTAAAGTAACTCCTGATCAAATCACAGGTATACAACTGGATAATGAAGCATACTGTGCGTATATTAAGTTTGTGTCACCAGTATTGTTTGAAACGGTCGTGAGGAAGACACCAAATACTGTTCCATTTAAACATTCAAATTGCGAAATCAGTCAGGTAAGCATTGAGAACACATCAGAAGTTGTAACCAAAGTGCGAGTGTTTAACCTTCCTATTGAAATAGAACTAAATGATATATCCAACGTGATTATGGACAAATTAAAAGTGTCAAAAATGAGAAATGGTCCCAGCAATTTATGTATCCTGTTGAAAACGGAGTTCGATGTGCAATGATAATTTTATCGTGCAACATTCCGTCACGAGTGATGTTTAAAGGATTCCGTTGTAGTGTATCGTACCAAGGTTAGGTGCCCACGTGTTTTAATTGCTTATCCGAATTTCACTTAGCAAATCAATGCGCTAAGCGTACAGAGAAAATGCAGCGAAGAAATCAAGGAGAATCGCTTGATGTTAATACTTTAAGGCTCTCGCTAGTCCCTCCCCCACTTTTTAACTATTTCCAAAATATTTCAAAATCTAATAGCTTTATCAAAATTTTAAGAAGATACATCTCTAGTACTTACAAATTACTATGAAATACAATGGACAGCGATCTCGAGATCTTGTCCATTGATGAGTGATTCGTTGTCAAAGATTATGACGTCATTACTTAATTAACAACGTATCACTCACCAATGAACATGATCTCGAGATGGCTGTCCATTGTATTTTATAGTAATTTGTAAGTGCTAGAGATCTTCTTAAAATTTTGATAATGCTATTAGATTTTGAAATATTTTGAAAAATGTTAAAAAAGTGGGGGAGGGACTAGCGAGGAGTCTTAACTCACCCTCCCTCTCCTTCTAGTTACACCTCTGTGGTTGTGTCAACTCCCCCCTCGTTTCTCCCTTCGACAGCCTCATAGCTTAAGTAGCATAGCTGAAAAAATGACTGTTCTTGGTCATATATCCATGACAGAGAAACACATACCACATGATTCAGTCCTTGAACCAGCAACGAAAGAGCAAGAAAAATAAATTGTTCCGTCTTCTGAGCAAATTCAACAGCAGGGTCTTTCCTCTTCCCTTCCCGTAGCAGAACCTAATAGCAATCAAGTAAGTGCATTATGTGACAAACAGAGTATGCAGTCGAAATAATTTATTCCCCCTTCCCCTCTTTGCCAATAAATGCAGCCAGTCCCGCTTGTTCAGTGGATCAATCAAAACCCCATTTTGTGACTGACAACGGGGATAATATTGAACAAAGTAACCTTGAAAACGTTGAAGAAAGCGAGTTATCTGATACAAACTTTCTTGGGCTACATAGTACCTTAAGGTCGAGGAAAACGAGAGTGCCTGGAGGGTTTCTTTCACAGCCAGCTATGACTCAAGAGCAGGTGAACCTTCCAAACAATAAAAAGACGAAACTTGCCAATACACAATCAATGGTAAATCCTATAACACACACATATCTAAATGAAGGTTTCTCAACTAAGAGTGACAATGATTAAGAAATGCAAACTGATGCTGCATAAAATGTCATAAGAAAAGCGAATGTATTTCTATTTCCTTTGTTTTATTTTTTATTTCTTTTGTATTTTTTCCTAAGAAACGTGTTTTGTTTATTTACTCTTATTTTATATTCGGACGTACGTACTAAATTCTGATGTTCCTAATTTATCATTTTTGTTTCGTTCTTGACATTTGTCGCTCGTTTTTTGTCGGTAAACATTAACCGATTTCAGTCAACTTTGAAGAAAGATCTTTTCAAACAGTTCGTTTATGATCACGATGCTGATTTTGTAGCATTACAAAAAGTAGTGTTTGAAGAATTCCAGTTTGTTTTGGGATATAAAAATTATGCTAATATTGGAACCAGCTTATTATGTACTGCCTTTTTAGTGAAAGAAGAAATAGAAATTAAAGATGTTAAAATGTTATTGAGTGGCAGGGGTATTGCCTTATACTGGAATAATAGTGTTGTAATAAATTTGTATGCCTATGCCTATAGTGGCCATCAGGGGCAAGCTGGACGTGAAAAATTATACAAAGAAGAAATTGTACTCGTTCACAGGTTCTTATACTGACGTATATTTACTAGGTGACATCAACTGTGTACTTAGAGCATAAGATTGCCAAGGTACGCCATCATATAGTAATGCCATTAGCTCCTTAGTTCAAAGTCACAATCTTATTGATTGTGCTATTTATACGAAAAAAGATAATATTTTCACTTTTGTTCGTGAAAACTCTGCCAGTAGAATTGATGTAAGTTTTGTAAGCAAAAGTTCATGCTCCTGTAATCAAAACTATGTGTATATATTGCTCCTTTTAGTGATCGTTTGGCGATTTTACTCGAAATAGCAGTTGGAACACCCTACATTAATTATGGTAAGTCTTATTGGAAAGTAAATACCCGAATTCTAGCGAACGAGGGGGAACATCCTACTCAAATTTACTGAAGAGTGTACAAATTGGTGCAAACAGAAATATCGTTTTGACTCAACTGTGTCTTTAGTGAAAAAGAGATTTAAGTGGTTTTGCATACAACAATCTAAAGAACTACTTGTAAACGAAAAAAGTATGATGCATTTTTATATGAGGTGTCTCAGAGAGGTATGTGGACTACAGTCTGGATCTCAAATTTCCTATTGGCATGTGAAATATTACAAAGCAAAAATCCTTCAATTGCAACGTCACCAAAATGAGAAATTGAAACTACAATGCAACCAAGAAGATGTGTTTCCTAACGAAAGACTCACTTTATACCATGTTATTAAAAATAATAAAAAAACGTGGTAAACAACTCATATCAAAGACAGTTACCAAAATGGCACTGAAGTAAAGAGTCAGACCGAAATTGCATCCCTCATGTTTAATAAATATCAGACGTTATATAGTGAAGACAAACTTCCTGGTGATATGACCCCTGACGATTCCTTCCCACATAAGGTGTCTCAATTGGATAATCATATGCTAAGCAAACCATACGGTGTTGATGAAGTTTGGAAAGCTGTTACAAAATTAAAAAAGCATAAAATGCCAGCTGAAGATGGTATTATGGGTGAAGTATACGTAAAACTTTTCCCCATTATAAAGAATGAACGTATGAAGGTAGTCAATGATCTTCTAATCACTAATATTTGGAGTTCTACTCTTTCTAATGGAATAATCATTTTAATTGCCAAAAATAAAAATCCAAAAAATGTTAGGGTTTATCGACCCCTTACTATGTTAAATGTAGAATATAAGATCGCTGCTAAATGCTTAACAAATTGCTTAAAACTGGTTATCCCGTCTGTATTACATCCATGCCAAGCAGGAATGAAAGAAGAATATAAAATGTTGGATCTTTTAATGGACTTACGAGATGCTATTCCATGTACAAAATTTACCCAAGAACCAAGCGGACTGTTGTGTCTTGATTTTAAGAGTGCTTTCGATCTTGTCAACCATAATTATTTATACAATATTATGAGAAAAATTGGAATTGTAATTTCTGTTATTCAACAAGTTCAAGCATTATACACATCATCGAAATCTCGATTGCAAATAAATGGACATTTCACTTCGTACTTTGAAGTACAAAAATCTGTCCGACAGGGATGCCTTCTGTCCATGCTGCTTTTTAATATACCAGGTGTATGCATCAGCAGTTTCCGGTTTACCTAAGAGATGGCGCCAGCGAAAAGTACCCAGCGTATTCATTTGACACATACGTCATTTTGTTCGTCTGACATTAAACTACAAACACACACAAGTTGAGTCCGCAAAACACTAGCGTCTTTGTTTTATCGTTCTGTGATCATGTCGAAGTTAGTGCCTGAAAAAGAACATTTGCGGCACGCATCGCTTTTCTTATTTAATCAAAAGAGAAAGGCTGTTGAAAGTCATCGTGTGCTGGTAGAAACATATGGTGAACACGATCCATCGATTACAACATGTGGGACATGGTTTCGACAATTTAAAAGTGGTGATTTCAATGTGAAAGACAGTGCGCGCTCTGGTAGACCACAAATGTGCGAAAACGAACAATTGCAGGTGTTATTGGAGGATGACCCAACTTAAATTCATCAGCCATTGGCAAAAGCATTAAATGTGTCACAAGAAACAATCAACAGACGTTTACGAGTAATGGTGAAGATCAATATACTGGGTAAATGGATCCCACACGATTTGAATGAACGTCAAATAGAAAATCGAAAAGTAAGTTGTGAAATGCTGCTTCAACGCCACGAAAGAAAATTCCTTTTGTATCGAATTGTGATGGGTGACGAAAAATTGATTTATTTTGAAAACCCGAAGCGGAAAAAATCGTGGCTTTCACCTGGCGAAGCCATGGCGGTCCCACCAATGGAACGATTCAACACCAAGGCCAAATCGCTTCGGCAAGAAGACCATGCTTTGTGTCTGGTGGGACCAGAGCGGTATTGTGTATTATGAACTCTAGAAGCCCGGCGAAGACGTTAATGCACAACGCTATCGCCAACAAATGATTAATTTAAATCACTCATTGATCGAAAGACGACCGGAATGGACCCGAAGACATGGCAAAGTGATTGTGTTACACAACAATGCGCCGTCTCACACAGCAAAACCAGTGAAAGACACGTTGAAATAACTTGCATGGGACATCCTTTCGCACCCGCCGTACTCTCCAGACCTGGCGCCATCTGACTATCATCTCTTCGCATCAATGGGGCACGCGTCCGCAGAGCAGCACTTCAGCAATTTCGAAGACGTTGGAAAATGGCTCGACAAATGATTTCCCGCAAAAGACAAGCAGTTTTTCTGGCATGGTATGATTCAATTACTTGAAAGATGGGCTAAATGTGTAGAAGCCGATGGCCAATATTTTGAATAAAACAAAATTAATTTCCCTTGATAATTACGTGTTTTCTTTACCACAAAACCCGGCAAAAACTTATGCATACACCTGGTATATCTTATGCCTCTACTATACAAATTAGAAGATGCAGTGCAAGGAATTCAATTTGCTGATTCCCGTTTACGTGTTTGTGCCTTCGCAGATGATGTAACTGTCCTGGTGAAGAATGAAGGTGAGATACATAATGTCTTGGCATAATAAAATAGTAAGGTGCAATGAGTGGTGCTCGATTAAATATGATAAAACTAAGCTACTCAAACTTGGTGCATACGATTACCAACATTCAAATTTCCTAATCAAATGTGAAAATCAGGTGAAAATATTAGGATCTGAATTTTGTCAGAGTATATCTGACATGATTGCAAAAAACTGAAAGAAGATTACTCAAATAATTAAAGTTATATGTCATCAATGGAACTCAAGAGATCTCTGCTTGCAAGAAAGAGTTTGGATTGTAAATACTTACATGGCAGCACGAGTTTGGTACATTGGTCGATTATTACCTTTATCACCAGACAATAGAAGACAGATGCAAGCAGCGTTCTACTGGTTTATCTGGAAAGGCCATATATTTAAAACACAACCTCGAGAAGGTAAAGGTCTAGAATTAATTGATATTAAGAATAAATGTTTAGCCTTATACTTCATCAAATGGTTCTATAAACTTCATGTTGATACTGACAGTTTTCTGAAAAGTTTGGGGCTACACTGGATAATTCAAACAGGTATCGTACCTCCCTTTAATCTATAAATCTTGCCAAAAGATTTATTATACCTATGTAAAAATATTTTATAAAGCAGTTACATCAAGTACGACCTAGGTGCAACTATCCGTTCGCAAGTTAAAACTGTAGATGAAATTACTCAGTCCCAGCAGGAGGTAAATATTAAACAAGAGGTATCTCATTCTCAATTTATTTGTAAACAAATCTGGCGAAATATACATAATCCTGTTTTAAATGTGAAATAATGATCAAATTGGTATAAAGTTGTTCATAACTTGGTACCAACCAAAAGTAAATTAACTAAAATTAAACTCCATGCTGATCCAAATTGTGACATTTGTAAACAACCTGATACTGTTCAACACCGTTTATGTATATGTACAAATGTACTGCCAATCTGGCACTATATTGCCTTGTATCATACTTTTACCAACTGGAGCCACGTTGTGTATAAGACTCCCTGATGCATTTCGCAATAATAATTTACGCTTTTCCCTTGCATTTGCAGAGAGCACCGAACTCCTTAAAATGAGGTTTTATGCTTAACATCTTGTTAATGACTGATGAATATTGGCATGTTTATGTCTTTTACATTCACATACACATGCACAGTTACATCCGGTAAGATATTCGAACGTATACGCAATTAATCATGAGTTTGCTGAATTCAATGAATTACTATGTAGCTGTGAGGTTCCATAGTAGCCTTTTCAATATCTCTAGAACAGCTTTGCTATGGCGGGGCATCATTTGTCGCGCTAGATATTCAATCTGATATTTGTCACGATGATTATTAAAACATAGTGGACACTTAATTAGATGCCACGAAAATGTTTTCCTTTCAAACAAATTTTGCATGATAAAAATAACGGATAAACTTTTATGGTGAGCAAACTTAGTGAACAGATTAGCGATACCAGCATTAGTTTCATTCAGTAAATCATCCAAAATTAATAGAGTTGGGTTGAATTTCAAAATTTGTCATATTCGCGATACCTTGATGAAATTTTATATTTGAAACTGTCAACTTTGGGAACACTGCAACATAGCACCAAACAATTTCATTAAACCTTTAAGAATACATCTTATCTTTGAATGCTAACATCTTGTTTACAAGACTTGTATTCGTAGATCTTCTTGGTCTATTAACGAGCATTGTAAATTGATGTTGTAACTTCAGCATCTTGACATAAAATGAATGACAGAAATAGAAATATTCTCTAATTTACTAAAACTAACTATACAAAAGCACACAAATTATTTATAAACTATCTAAGAGACATTTATTTTACAAAACATATACAAACACATACACGCAAAAATATTTACAAACTCTAGTCATTACAATGGCCATATGGTAATGTTCGGTAATCCTTTGTACTTATATCCTAATTAATTAGTCTTCGCCTATTTTTCCTTACTTCATGCGTGTTATATGTTCCTGTGGGAAAACGATGACAAAGCCTGTTTTACTACAGATGTTCTTAGGATTAAAAATCACATTCTTCCCTGTGTTACCCATAACAGAATCATAAAAAGAATTTTCTGGTATGTTCTATAACTTAGTGTTGTCCACTAAATTTTCAAGATATCTTTTACTTCCCTTGTAACTAAATTTTGATACGATAAGCATAATTTTTCGGCCCAAGCCCAATGAACATAAACATGATCCACCTTTTTGGTATTTCCGTCGTTAATTCAGCTAAATAAGTGCCT
Organism: Lepisma saccharinum; assembly: GCA_022664845.1. NCBI lineage: Eukaryota > Metazoa > Arthropoda > Insecta > Zygentoma > Lepismatidae > Lepisma > Lepisma saccharinum. The sequence continues at coordinate 33,195 of JAGDQP010003391.1, forward strand.
GTAGGAAGCAAGGCCTTCTCACAAGACGTTTCTGCACACAAATAATAGAATATGTTTCACAGTATATTACTCTATTATACCCTACAATTTTCAGTAATTCATATAATAAACGGGCCTACGAGCTTATCAATGCTGTTAAAACCACATTGGAAAATTCAATGGCTTGTTCTCGTTTTCTACGTCCTTGTATGTCACGAATAAATTTTCTTTCCCTACTGGCACGACCGACTGTACTTCAAATTGTGGTGAGACTAAAAGTGTCATGAAAACTTCCGGGTCGTTAACGATTTTAGTTTGTGGTAGGTAGGTGCTTTGTTCCCATTTTCCAAAAAGTGAGTTCAAAAATATTTTCGAAACGTATCTTAATACTTTATTTCCTAGATATTGTCATTTTCAAATATAATATCTTCGTTCTTTTCATAACTAAGAATACATTCTCTTTTTGCTTCTTCTGGCATCTCCTCTGGGAAACCGCTGGATTCTTGCTTCATTTTTAGGAATGATTTTACATAATTTTTAAATAGTCCTGTCTTCATTTTGAATTCTCAGATTTCGTGGATTTTTTAATTTCATAACCCATTTCTAAAGCCTTGTTTAATTCAGGACTACAAAAGTTCCAAATAGCCGCTTCCGGTTTTGTGTGCTGGCAATCTCTCATGCTGTTATTCCATGCATGTTCGGCAAAGTTCAAACATGAGGCGTTTGTCTTAAGTAAAAGTTAATACATGCACTTTAAAATCTCTTCATAGAACGATAGAGCAATGAATTAGTCCATTTACCTATGTCGGATAAGGTAAACTTCCTGTAGATCTTCGTCACGACAACTGGCAAGCTTTTCTTTGTCATTACCCACGGATACAAGCAAGTGACATTCAAATATTCCAGATACTCATTGTCAGTACATTTGTACAGACAAATGAACCATGCATCTTCCCTCCCTGAATGCATGTTTCGGGATTAATCTTTCAAGGAGATCTTGCCACTTGTTCTTTATAAAGTTTTGAACATTCTTATCTTCGTTCATTTACTTGAACCAGTCGCATTCCGAAATATCTTCTACTTTGAAGCCAATACTTTCCAGATATTTTTATTTGCTCTTGTCCTTTCATGCCAATGTTCCAAAGTCTCGCCACAATCAATACTTAAACGCCTGAGGCCAGAATAACGCTGGTGTCCATGCCAGTAACATCCATTGAATTCGTATATAGTTTTGTACTTTTTGCCAAATCCGTCAACCTTATATTTACCAAAAGTTTTTCTTCGCCATTGGAAGAATGACGAATCTTTCCACCGTTCATTATCGGTTATACATTGCAGCCATTCTAATTCCCTTTTGCTTCACCGGGCTCTGTGGTTAAAGCCTAAGGGTAGGATCATGGGTATAGTAGCCTCAAAGAGGTACATGGATCTGAAAACTAAAATCGCCAGGCTTGCGATGATAGACGACGAAATGTGGCAAAGAATACTGTTCGTTCTTCTTCAATGAGATTGGAAAATATTAAAACACCCGCAGCTAAAATTTTTACATCTTGTTCACAATATTCTAATAATTCCTTTCGTAAATCAAATTCCTTATCTGATTTTACACTCATCATATCATTCCTTTAGCCCTTTATATTCTTCATTTTTTGATTCTGGATTGACAAAATCGAAATCCGGCTTAGGTCCTTTGTAATGTTTACTGAGCATTATTGAATAAAAATGGAGTCTTCTTTTTTGAAATTGCCTTCTAATCCTAAGGTCTTCGCTAGGTTAGATAACTTATTCCGAAATAGCGTAGTGTGCACAAAAATTATGTGACTTCCTAATCCTAACTCGATTTTTTGGCCTTGGTTTGTGATATGTATACCCATTTTTATTTTTCGCTTTACAATGATGGTTTTGGCAGCTAGAATTAATTCGTAGTGGGAGGAATTATGCGTGAGAGCCACCACCTTGTTCAATTGAGACCGCTTTTGTAACGCATGGTTTCTGAAATCTAGTAAGTTGGTAAAAGTGAAATTACTCACTCCACCATTTTCCTTATCTCCACAAACCATACATTTATAACCTTCCTCCTCCTTATCTTTACATTTGAGACAACCTGTGTGTGGCGCAAATAAGATTAACGACCTGTTCGCGTACTCCTCTCTCATTGGGGGTGTCAAGATGCTTTCGGAATCATACACTATATGCAAATTATTTTTCATTTTAGACTTCTTTTTTTAAGGTATTGGTGATCCTCTTGGACATAAATATCACACAATCTACATTTCCTTCACCACACTCGTAGACCTGTTTACGCTTGCGCATATCATATACTACAAAACAAAGAGGACATAAGTTATCACTATTACATAAAAAATACTTACCCTTGGGAGGAACTACCATATGATTATTATAGCAAGTCATTGATTGGAAATTTCTATTGCATTCTTTACATGTTACCTCGACACCTATTTCCTTTTCGTGTTAGTACCACACGAATTGTAACTCAGCTTACAGCGATGTTCCTGTAAATTGTTACATCTCCAAGCAAATTGTGCAGTATGCATTGGTTCGCAAAAACCATGTAATAAAATTGATGATGTTATAATGCTGATCTCTATAATAAAGATACTTAGGGGCATCGGGACCAGTAAAAGTTTTAATTGCTTCACCGCTTTTATGGTCTCTCTTATTGAGTACCATTTGATATTCCGAACTTAAGTGTAGTTGATTTTTTACTTCGTCTATTCTACAGCCTTCCAATTGTTCCATGTTAATTCGTGCTCTTTCAGTTAACTGCTGAGCCTCATGAATCCATATATGTATGGATAATTTTTTATATCTCTCAAATGTTGAACTTTGGCCTTATTACCATCTTCCTTGACCTTTGATATTGCCAGTGCCCCAAGAAAACAATAGAGATCATGAGCCGGGGAAATGATATGCTTCTCCAGGAAGGTTCCGAGATTGGCAGTTTTCTAAGTCGTTCTTTCTGCGTCCTTTTCCTTTCCTACTACCAACGAAATGCATTCTAATTTTAATTTGGCGCGATATTAAAAATGTTTCACTAGAATTCAGTACGTTCTCGATACTGCGCAATATTACATTTTCGTTCAATTGGCTTCTCCTTCTCCAGGGAACATAAAGTTCCTTGTAAATATTAGAATTACCACTTTCAATAAACAAGCTAACGAAATAGTGGTCAAGGACGTCGGGTATGATATTTTCGAGAGCATATGAAAATAACCGGGCAACATTGCTTTCAGGATCGTGGATGGCTTCGGTTTGGGCAGAATTTAAGGTGATTTCGCGACCTTCAATTTAGAACTTATGATAATGATGTTTACGCCTGGAAATAATTGCAAACCTTTGGTCTCACCAACTTCCTTCTAGTACCTGAGCGTTATTTTCAATTTCTGCTGAGGGTTCCCAATTTTGCCTCCCCGAATCATCCAAACTATATAAAGCATACAACTCATCAATAGTAATATCATTTACTCTAAGCTCTGTTTCTTTTGAAAAGTCTATGTTTGAAACTTATTCACTTCTTCTTCTTCCCGGGATGGTCCCGCTAGAGGAACAAAATTATTTTATTCATCGTACTCATTTTCTACCCTATTGGCAATATCCATATTAATGTCATCGATCAGGGACATCAAGCTATCTCTCTCCAAATGGTCCACTGATGGTTCCTGAACCATGGCAATAACATCTGTAATATTCATTAAATTTCCGTCCAGATTATAATCACCTGGATATTAGTCATTAAAAACTCCATGTCTTCATTATTTATAATAGGTGAAAGAGATGAATGTTCTTCATGACCAAAATCATTGGACTGAGAAATGACTGGAAGATAGGTAAAAAATCTGTAGTTGGTACATATCCTAGAAGTGTATATACAGCTTCCCGCTGATGACAAATGCTGTCAAAATCTATATGATCTTTTTGAACCAAGTCGTAAAATTTATTACGAGCTAGTTCAGGGAGACCATCTAATCTTAAACAACCCTAATATGAAGATCTAAAGTGTCCCAGGGAATTTACGCGCATTAATTATTGCCTTCATATTTTGCCAGCATTCACCAAATAGAAAATGAATAAACCCACCAGTATTTCCTCATCTTCGCCGGTATCCCTGGGATTGAAGATCGCACAGCTGGCACCAGGTCCTGAACAGCTCGTTTCTATTGGCCCAATCTTCAATCCGAAGACTATTCAGACGAATATCAACAGGGTTGAAAACCATTTTCTTCTTAAACACACAGACACAATACGTTATAATCACAATCAAGTGAGTTAAAACAGCCACAAACAGGAACACTCTTGCACAACTGGTCTCTACTTGGCGTGGTAGGCAAGTGGAGATGATAATATAGCACAGGAAAGAGGAGGGAGGGGGAAGACAATATGCTAAGGAAGAGGAGAATAGGGAGGAGAGTGCAACAAAATTGTTTACCGTACTTTCATTTCTGACTATGATCAAGATAAGTTTAATATGTTTAAATCCAAAAGAATACACATAATATGGTATGAAGTAATTTATACTTTTCCTTCTGATTTTTTAAAGAAACTTTTTGATCCAATTTGATCTTAATAAGTTGAAAGATTTTAAAGTACGAGATTTTCTTCGTGAACAAAATTGAACCAAATACATTAGAATGTTACATATTCTTCATTATTCATTTCGAAGCTAATAACGTTTGGGGAGTCATGTCAAAATTTTATCAGTGATCTCTCACTCCATCTCTCGCCATCGACGAAATAGCAATGTCCCGTTCAGGTTTTGAATAAAGGAAAAGAACGCTTCCATATAAATATTACACTACATAATAAATTAGCTCACATTCAGTATCATATTTTAGTTGAATTATAGTATTGCGTATTTTTCATTAGTATTGGTATAAAGTCAGTTTACAGTTTTTTGTCTCACGTAAAACACTCGTTTAAGATAAACTTATTTATTAGGTTCGAATTGTTTGGAACAATTATCTTTATTACCTGGTTAACGTTGTGATGCAATGCTCAAGTATTTAATATCTTCATGTTTATTACAATGCTCATAATTAATTGTCTCACAAATATTGCTCGAGAATTATTTCTACGATCACATTACACTGTTCGAGAATTATTTATTTTTAGTGCCTTGCAATATATTTATTTTGCTATCTAATGTATTACATTCGTAAGTAGAAAGAAATTGAATTTGTTTCGAAACATGTTAAAGTTACATGTTGCTCGTTGTTAAAATAACAATTCTTCTAAATGTTCAGAATTTAAAAAATGAGCAAGTAGTTAATTTTAGTTCTGTTGCAAGTATTTGTAGGATCGCAACATGTTCACTGTTGAAATAACGTTGCGCGTTATTGAAATAACCTTTCGTGTTGTTCAAATACCAATCCCGTTAATGAAAGTGAAGTAATTTAATCATTAAATGATACGCATTGTAGTGCAATAATCACAGTGAATTTTCAGTAAAGAATTTGAACGTGTTTGGCTTCTAAACTTGAAATAAATTGCGTACCGAGTATGACTTCTTTGTTAAAATTAAAATGATTTCACAAACTCTCAAATTATTTTTTGAAAGGCATTGCTTGAAAATTATTTGTTCGATCTTGACATTGCATGCGGATCACATTCTGTTACTACTGTATTTTGCTCTCTATGAAATGTATAAATTCATTCCGTATTCCACGTACAATACTTTGATTTTTGCACGAATGGTGCTTTTAAATGTTTTAAATAAATTACAATTTTTATGAAAGTGCTCCCGGAGATATGCTACATATATTTTCTCCACTTCAAATGATTAAGGGAATTTATACAATTAACTGCTAGCCTGCAATAATGATCAAAGTTCCCATTTAATCCCAAGACCATAAATTAGGTAACCCCTTTTCATCGCGAACACAGTCCTTCATTATCTTGTAAACACACTTGACATTAATTTCTACAATACAACACATCACAATATATTTGAAACTAAATATATTAAAAACTGAATACTCAAACTGATCAACAACAGAAGGAAAATCCAGAGAAATTCGATGAAATAGACAACTCAATGTAGACAAATCTTAAAGATGTCGTCACAAAGACAGATGACAGTCAAGCGCAGATGATTTACTAAATGCAATCTGAAAAAATAACAATGCTCTTGACAGACACTTAGTGTAACAGTCAGAGTACAAGTGATAACCCACGCTACACCCCAACTCGTTAAAACTGCAAGTTTGCACATGTGCACTACCTCATTTTCTAGACCGACACCAAGCGAGCAGGGTTTGTATGACCAAGTATAAAATTATCTTGAAACCCCGATTAAAATATTAAATTCCAAATGCTTTCAAAAAGTAGTTAAATCAGAAAAGTGAACATATTATTTCGAATAAACTACTTCTCACTGTAATATGATGTTCATTATAAATAATATGAAATACGGTTAATATTTAGATAAGTTCATGACTGATCAAACATTGTCTAAATCATTGGAAGTCAAAGATAAACTTCAGGTAATGAAAGCAAGCAACATTGACTTAAAGATATGTTCTATTTTGACAATTTCTAACATTTTGGAACATACTAGACGTCTTTGTACTAGTTCTTTAACTTGGCTTTAACATAAGCTTTTTCATTATATACTGTCCAGCTGTCTAAGATTTGCCCTTTAAACTAATAGTTAGAGGGAAGAAAAGGGGAGCGAAAGTCGTAGAGGCTCGTAACATGTACCAAAGTTCTTAACTCTTAAAGTTGTTGGTATTTGACACCACACAAGCCTATTTTATCTTGGATTTTTTAGTATTACTCGATTTTTTGAAGTGGGGGAAACAAAAGTCTGGGAAGGCTGCAGCATGTACCAAAGTTCTTAACTCTTAATGTTGTTAGTGTTTGACACCACACAGGACTATTTACCTTTCTTGGGTTTTTAAGTATTACTAGATTTTTTGAAGTGGGGGAAGGGGAATTCTAAGAAGGCTAAAACATGGCTGTATAGTAATGTCCTAATATTGTATTATATTCTTTCAAATTTGACATCATTCCCGTTTCTTTAACTCTTGTGATTATAAGTGAATATTATAATTGTTTGAAAGTCTTAACACGGCCCTGAAAAGACGCGAGGGTGGTGGAACCATGTTATAGTACCTATATGGTATTGTTTTATATCCTCTTTCATATAACAACTAACACATTTGTATAGTCCGTACCAGTAAATTAGCAAGTTTTACCATTCTTTTACAACCCCCGACAAAAGCCTATCGGTACCCTTTTCACCAGCTCTGAACATTAATATTCATTTTATATCACTTATGCTTGTCTAGTTCACATTATTGTCAACCTATTGTCTCGTTCTTTTAGGATAAATGGGAAAAAGAAACATGAGCGGCTACCAAGCACCTCTATTTAGCAATGCTTTAGTACCATTTTATAGGATATTTGTTCTAATCATCTAGTTCAAGTCATTAACAAGTTAATATTTTCATTGTTTTAGAGACAGCAAACGTGTGATCTCTAAAGATCTGAGGGTGACGTGACAAATTAATGTGATTTCATTACAAATTCCATATACTAGTGCATTGACTTCGTATTCAGGAGGCCCGGGGTTAGGTTTGAACAGATGACCATCGTGACTGCGGTTTTCTAGGGATTTCTTCAGTCATACCCGGCAATATTGTAACGCGTTGACACCATCCTCTCTCCTACCCTACCCTAACTTCACTCTGACGGCTATAAATAAAATTACTTATGGTACACCTACATAGCATTTGGGAGACTATGAGTACAATCTTGGCAGGAGACCACCTGATCCGACCATCAAGACGGGTTTTTCAGTTTTTTCCTCACTAACTTCAAGAAAATGCAGGGATGGTACCTTCAAACTAGGTCGTTTGCCCGTGTAAACGACTGGCTACCTTTCCAGATCCTTTCCCCTACCCTATCCGGACTGATCACTCCTAATTAATAATTTAAAATAAGTAGCAAGCGTGCCGAAGACGCTAGATATGTTGAAAAAGAGTGCATTGTAGTATTTGTCTACATTTTTTATTTAATTTTCTACTTGTTATCTATTGTTTGGACCTGATTTAGGAAATAAAAACAGCTGGCTTTAAAATTGTTGGCGCCATAAGCAATCGGAAGGTCCTAAAATCGATTCTAGCTCCCGACCGTCTATTACAATTCACGAAGCAAGTGCTGAGAATCAAAAAAACAGTTTCACCATGTCTAAACAAATGTGTGCTGGCACTAGTTTTTCCATTCTTACTCCAGTTGGCGAGGTCCTCAAATGTGACGGGCTTAGACCAAAGATTCCTGTTCAACTTATAAAGAGTACTGGAAAAGCAGCATCTGTTACACACTTTCTTTTATCACATTTCACTTAGGTTCGCAAGCAATAACCTACGCACAGCCTATGAGCAAGCATCCTGACTGGGGTTTTCCCACGGTGTCTTCTATCCCATTTTCCTTCCAACATTCTCTCCATTACGCTATCCCGACCTAAATCAATTAATTTTTTTAAATGCTCAAGAAAGAGAAACTGTGTTTCGGAAATCGCTAAATGTAACATCATGGTGATATTAGTTTTCTGCCCGAGACAATTAATTTCAATTTGGTCAAACCATCGTTAACGCTTTTAAAAATTCCTATTACATTCACAATTAAAGAATGCACAAGTTATTTAATGTATTTAGCTATCTCATGTATTACATTCGTAAGGAGAAACAAATTGAATTTGTTTCGGAACATGTCAAAGTTACATGTTGGTCGTTTCTGAAATAGATTGCAAGCTTCAAAAATACTTCAATTATGAAGTTATAAACTAGTTGATATGTCTTTTCGTTCCCATAACGATTTTTGATTTTAAAAAAGTCGAAGATCTCGCCACACGAATCACATTTTTTGTGTTTGAATAAAACAGTAGAAAGAAAACAAGTCGATCGATCAACAAATAGTACCTTAACAAATGACCCATTCTTGCCCCGAGAAAACTGGCTGTTGAAGGACTTCATCTCTCCAAGCTTAGAACAAATCTAATAATAAGCAGTGACTAAGCTTTGCGAGCCAAAGAAAATAAATAATAGGCACTAAAGACTTCGTAACGCCATTGGTTGTTGTTTCTAAAATTCAAAAAATAAACGTCTTAATTAGCATGTCCCAGTCGGGATTCGAACCCGAGACCTTTGCACCCTAATCCGCCCGGCTGCCACGGACGGGCTGAGATCATAGTTCACATTTCCTATTTGCATTGTATTAAGTACACGAGGTATTAAATAACTAGATTTCAATTCTATATTGGCCATCGTTACTGACGTTTTTGCAGAATTCACCTTCTATTTAGGCCGCCGTGTGTCAGGGCGGTAACGCCGCGGATTGATAAAAAATATGCAGTCACGCTGATTCGATTCGACCATCCAGTTTGAGGTTTACCAGGGTTTTCATCAGGAAAATATCCGAATACCACTTGAAGTAAAAAAAAATAAAAAATATAAACGAGTAAGCTATAGTACACCAGCTTATTTGTTGAATAAGCTAAAGTCAGGATTGAATTAAAGTCAGGAGCGTATTTGTTGAATTGTTATTCATGTCCGTGAGCTTCTATGAATCTACATCTTCAATAAAATATATATTTTGATAAAATGGACTCTGACGAGAATTCATCCCGTGGAGACAGACATTAAGACCATCTAAATCAATCTTTTTATTCAGACAAAATATTTTTAAAAATGTGAGGAATAAAATTAACCAGGCAAGTGTATGGATGGTACCTAGAAATTAGACCTCATAACTCTTTACCCCTTTCCTTTCATATCTTACTCTGACCCAATTATAACTTTTATTTGCTTCAATAACTAGTCACTTTAAACAATTATCTTAAATGTTTCGGAAATTGCTATTTTTATACTTGAGCACCATAACTTTGGATAATTCATTGAATACTTTCAAATATAAAATGTAAGATATATAATAAGCAAAGTTAGCAATTATGAAATTTAAGAGAAGTACAAGAACTTACTTGGAAGCTGCTATGTTGTAGATGTGGGCGTCAGAGTGGAACTTAAAGCAATCACACAAGAAACACTTAGTCAAAATACACACAGAATACACAAGTAAAGAATATAAAATAATCAATACGAGGCCGAAACTAGTAGCACACTTGAGACACTAAGTGATACAATAAGATTATAACAGGCCTTTATCATCTTCGTAGAAGTTAGGAAGTCGAATGCCAATCAATAAAATTAGTTTTGAATTTGATTGGATTGGTTAAGAACATTTATCTTATTTTTTTCAAGAATCAGCTGCCTAGGCAGATGCGATTAACAGTACAAAGTTAAAAAATCCACAACGGTATCAAAATGAAAATGAATGAATTGAATTTTCGTAGATGTATTACTATATATTTCAATATCAATAGCAAAACAACGTTCTCTAAATTTTACTTTCAATTCCAGAATATCATATGGCAGCAAAATAGCACTGAATGCAGATCTTTCAATTCTAAAGAAAGAAGACAAAAACCTATGTACACAAATCGTGTTAACTCAATTTTATTGTATCTGTAGTCACTTAACAACAATTACACAAATGTAGATAATTTCTTGAGCACAGGCGTAAAGATCATTCATTCTTTTCCACGTCTCTGACTGAATTCTTTGTTGGAGAGTCCCCTTAATTCTATACAGGCATCCCCTTACGTGAGGCACATGTTCATACAATTTACACCATTCCCCTAAATCAAATAAAAAAACAGAATAGGAAAACGATAACAGAAAAAATGTGCCGATCTTCTAATATTATTGTCGTTTTTAACCAGCACACGCCAACAAGCTGCAAAAACTCGAGGAACAAAAGTCGGAAATCAGAAGGGTCCACTTCTGAACAGAAATTATTAAATTCCCTCTCAACTCACTTAACAAAAAGAACTCGTATCTCCCAAGATGTACTATCGGATGCTTTACAATGCATCAGTCAGTAGCATCTGTTAGGAGGAAGAGAGGGAGATTTTAAAAAGAGAGAAGGTAAAATCTTCCAACGAGAGAAGGTTCAGTAACAATACAATACGCATTAAGCACGTAAAATCACTTCCTCAATTTTATCTTATTTGCATTAAAGAAATATCCCAGCAGGGCTGACTGTCAACTATAACAAAACAACATGTGCACCGAAAAAATCAAAGTATCAATAGCAGAAAAGAATACTGTGTATCGTGCAAATTCCTCACGTATTGTACCTATCCCTTACAGCTTCAGTAATGCAAATGATTCCACACTTTTTGCGAGGGAAAATTTCCTAAAAAATGTGTATCATTTCAAACTACACAAAAGATTGAAAATCAACAAAGAACAGCAGATGCGCTGTATCACAATATATATATATATATATTACTAAAAATAAAAAGATAGTTAATTTACGCTAGCTGCTAAATTCTATCAGATATTCAAGCATTGAACAAAGAAAAATAATCTCATTCACACAGAATTCAATGAACAACCACCCTAAAATCAAAGACTGGACTTTTCCTTTCTTGAATGTTATAAATGAGTTAGTAAAATCTAGTTTCGCCAAAGAAATAAGAGAACAATCGAAACAAGTAATAGACTAAAAAAAATACATTCTCCCCATCTCTACCGAATTGTCCCCACCATAACTCCGTAGACCCAAAACAATAAAAAGCACGCTTCTATTGTGGACTAAATAACTTCGTAACGTAGTTAAATAAACTTAAAAGCTTCTATTGTGGATTAAAAAGCATCATAGGGTAAAAAACAATAACCCCTCCCCTTTTTTTAAAATTCGTTTGTAGTTACCAGGACTTTTCCCACTACTTCACAATTTTGGGCCGCCAGCTTTCATTCTCTCCAATCCAGTTATTTTAACTTACAGGGCTAGAACGAGAGGAAACGGTTGGCCTCCTATTTAAACTAATATTAGATTACTGGATTCGATTATAGTGAATACCTGTCAACGCATTGCCCAAAACAAATTGAAAGGTTCAGTGAGAGGCTAGGCTAACCCACACCCTGGTCAAAATTGTGCTTTTGACGGATAGTATACAGTTAGTGTTGTAAATAGAAAAAAATTTCTAAAACTTCCGTTGTTTTAAAAAAACATGAATCATCGTTTTTTGGGGCAGCAATTTGTAATACAACAAACGTCTATTTAAGTAAGAATTACTTTTATTTAGGTAATTAAGAAGGAATACAACATAAATTAAACCCTATGTACTGTAAGATTACAAAATCGTTTTGGTATATGAAATATATTCCGGCTTGCACAATTCTCAGTGTTGCCAACTTTTAAATAATATTCTTAAAAAGTTTCTTCCATAACGTATCTGCAGCGAACTTAGCTTAGACATTATTCAACAGAATAGGAGAATGTTTGGGGTGTCCCTGACCTTAAGAACCCCAATTGACATGGTTGCCAACCTATTTTAAAATGTTTTTATTAATACAAATCTACACGTGTTAATGGATTTACACTAAATTTTTGCATACATATGCAATATGTACTAGGACAGGTCATGCAGACATTCTAGGCGTAATAGTTATCAGTCTTGCAACCCAATTTTTAAAATTCTCACGATTTGTTAGCGTTGGACGTATCCGCATTGATTTCCACCAAATTTGACATGCATGTACTGTATATATACATCAGGTATTTGGAGACTTCATGGCTTCATGTGGTACTTCCTGTGCCGCAGTTGTCAGTGTTGAAAACCAATTTCAAAAAATAAAAAATGACTTACTTACATATTGTAATGTGATGTGGTTCATTGGATCAATATGTTAAAGGCCTAACCCCACTAAGGGGAATACATAATTACATAAATCCCCCAGTGAATTAACTCTCCAAAAAGTAGATAATCCCTGGAATAAGGGGGGAGTGTAATGGGATATGGTTCATTGGGTCAGTATGTTAACATAACTACAATGTAAACAAACCACATACACAAAACATTACATAATGCTGCATAAGCACACCAAGAAGTAAACGACACTAACACCAAGCTGTAAAACTTAAAAACAATAAAAACACGCCCACAAAAAGGGATATAAAAGGCCAGTCAAAAGCCTTACAAGTATCACTTAAACGCTCCAAAAAGTGGTCACCTCTACCTACCTAACTTAAAATGAATTCAGGACTCCCTCCTAACACCTGACTTTCACTGGAGTCGGTATACATATACCTTGCTAACTTAAACTAAAGTTAGAATCCCTTCTCTAAACACTCTCCTTTCCAAAAAAAACCTAAGTCAAAGTTATCACTGTAAAAAAAGGTAAACCACTAATCTATTCGTTACAGAGCCCGCGTTCGAAACGCTGTTCTTAATAACTGTAAAAGTATTTGTATGTCATATAATATTAAAACTTTTTGTAATAAACTAGTGTCAGTAAAACGTTAATAAGTGTTGCTCTATTATTTCCTAAATCAACCACTATAATAAATAATCTTTGGTCAAACGGACTCTATCAAATTAAATCGTATATTTAAAAAACTGTGCTATCACGTCATATACGATCCTGTCGCTACATTACAAAGTAACAACCAAATAATCATTACGATATCGTTGAATATATCACACCATACTTGATATGTATGTTCTGGGACACGTCATGGTGATACTTCAGGTCCTACACTCGACAGTGTTGCCAATCAATTTTAAAGATTAAGTATTTAAAATTACTTCCATATAGTTCGATATATCCGCACCAAACCTTGAGTACACATGTTCGGGAATAAAACTGAAAGATTCAAAAGTATGAAAACGGATATTCTCCCCGTTTTTTGTGATGTGAGCTATTTATGAAGAGAAAATGTATTGTTCACGTTTCCTGGCCACTTGATATCCATGACGTTCGTAGCTAATAGTCTTTATATCCGCTCATGATATTGAAAAGCTTTTGTAGATTATAAGCAAACCTAGCTTTGTCGATTTTATAACAGCAGTGATTACTCTTCCTTGCCAAGTTACGTGTACTAGATTATCTATCGCTTGCTACGCGAAGAGAATTTGGTTACTAAAACTAAATTATTACATGCAATATGTTTCTAGTACTTCAAAGTTAGTAAAAAACTGGGGAAATTGTTTGAACCAAAAATCTAACAGTCTGTGGTATTATTTATTGAAGATCAATGGAGAACAAGTGCTCTTTCGTATACATGAACTGTATTTCGAGTTAGAAAATTTCAATTAAAAATTAGTGTGCAAGATTTTTTTTATTAAATATAGTTTGTTTTCCCTCCCCCTAAAAATTGGGAAAATTCAGTGTGAACTTTGTGGTAAATCTATTGCAAAAGCGCATTTTGCGAGACATAATAAACGTAAACATCCACCCTCCAAGAGTGATATTGATGAAGAAACAGTGCCAGCGAAGAAACGTAAATTAGACATGGTAACATGCCCAGTGTGCAAGGATGAAGTTAGCATGAAAAATTTTCAGCGACATATGAAGAATAAACATTCATGTGAACCAGTGAGAAGCGCTTTTTCTAGGACATGTGCCGACTATGAACTTGTTAATAGTGGTGGTGGCGATACGCACACTTTTCTGATTAAAGTGGAAAATGAGTGTGTCGAGTTTTTGAAAAATCGAATAAGTGAGAGTTATGCAGTTCTGAAGATTAATTTTATTTTGACTACAGATTTTGTGAAGGGTGCAGAAACAGTGTGTTTTCCAGTGCATAGCGGGAATATGCTCGTTTTGAAATCAACGGTTGTGGAAGATACTATTTCAGAAATATTCGATAAATTAAAGGTAAATCAAGAGGAGAGAGCAATTAAGGGTTCAGGCTGGTCCCTATGCTCTACTCCTAATCATAAACTTGAGGTGCATGTTAATTCCTTTAATCCAATTCCTGCGTCGTGTCATATTAAACTCCCTAAGTTTATTAAGAAGAAACGAGCTATTCTTAACATTAAAAATGAAGATCAGAAATGTTTTTTGTACGCTGTGCTAGTTAAACTTAACCCCGTTGATTCAAAGAAAAATGCTAACCAAGTTTTCACTGCAAGCCTTAAGCACATGAAATACTTCCCACTTTTGAGAATAATAACATTAATTTTCCTGTAAGGCTACATGACGTTCCCAAATTTGAGAAACATTACAACAAAATATTTCCCAATGCTCCAATTTCTGTAAACGTGCATGGTATAGATGATGAAAATGAAAAAGTCTTTCCCCTTCATGTTAGCAAACATCAATTTAAGAGAACTAGCATAGACTTACTGTGTGTGAAAAACGAAACAGTAACAACAACGGCATCAACAGCTCGGACAGTGCTTACTCATCATTACTGTTTAATAAGAAATTTTTCTCGTTTAGTGAGGAGTCAAGTTACTAGTGACAAACGTCATTATTATTTCTGCAGACGTTGTTTATGCCACTTTATAGATGAACATAAACTAACGCAACATGTAAATTTTTGTCGAGAACATGAACCAACTCGCGTCATTATGCCTGTTCCTGATTCAGTTATTAAATTTAAAACAGACCCTTCATTTTTAAAAGCAGATGTTGTAATAGTAGCAGATTTTGAAAGTTTTTTGAAGCCTGTTAGTGAACCTCGAGGAAAAAAATCAACTAATATTCAGAGGCATGGATTGGCTAGCTACTGTTACAAAATTTGTTGGTCGGATGGGACCTCAACGGGTCCCATTTTTTAAAATGTTTGCAAACAGAGTTAGAAAATATCGTTCCTAGATTAGAACAAAATTTACCCATGAAGCCTTTAAGTCCTGAACAAGTTTCTCATCACCAACAATCACAGGAGTGTACTATTTGTCACAAAGAATATACTGAGGATAATCGAAAGGTTCGACATCATCACCATTTAACGGGCTCCTACCACAATCCTCTTTGCAATAATTGTAATCAACAAGTAAAAAAACAAAATTTCATAAGTTGTTTTACACATGGGTTATCTTCTTATGACTTACATCTCTTTGTCAAAGAATTAGGTTGTATTCCAGGTGATGTGAAGGTTCTTGCTGAAAGTGAGGAAAAGTATATTTCAATTTCAAAGTGGTTCCATCTCAAAAATGGTAGAAAATTTGAAGTAAGATATTTAGATTCATACCGGTTTTTGCCATATTCTTTAAATAATTTAGTTCAAAAATTGAAACCCGAAGAATTGGCATACACTCGTCAAAATTTCCCCGATGATGAAAAATTTGAACTAAGTAGAAAAAAGGGTAAATTTAATTATGATTATTTTACTGATGCTTCGGTATTTGAAAAAACAGGATGTTCACCTCAAACATCATTCAATAACAGACTTACATGTACTAAATGCAGTAATGATGAATATGAGATAATTAAACGAATATGGACAGTATTTAATTGCGGAACATGGGGAGATTTTCATGATCATTACCTATCCATTGATGTTTTGCTATTAGCTGATGTTCTCAAAATTTTGGAGACGTGCATCAACTCATATAGAGTTGACCCAGTTTTTTCATACACATCTCCAGGCCTATCCTGGAAGGCAATGCTCTACAAATCAGAAATTGAATTAGAATTACTTACAGATGTTGATATGCACTTGTTTATTGAAAAATCAATCCGTGGTGGTGTTTCTCAATGTAGTTTAAGGCATGTCAAAGCTAGCAATGAGTTTCTCGGTAGTAAATTCGATCCTCAAAAAGAAACCTCATTTTTAATGTACCTGGACGCGAATAACTTGTATGGCCATGCCATGAGTATGCATCTCCCCTATGGAATTTTTTCATGGGATTCAACACCAGAAAATTGGGATTCGAACAAAATTCAAAATTATCCCGACGAAGATGAACGAGATTTCTTTGCAGAGGTAGACTTAGATTATCCTGAAGAGTTACATGATTATCATAAAGATTACCCTCTAGCACCTGTAAATGATTTTCCTCCTAACGGAAAACAACGAAAATTACTACTAACGTTAAATTCGATAAGAAACTATGTTGTGCATTTTCGATTGCTAAAATTTTATCTTGTTCACGGTTTAAAACTTGTAAAAGTACACAGAATTCGATGGTTTTCTCAATCGAAGTGGCTTAAGCCTTACATAGATCTAAACACCAAGCTATGCACAGAGTCAACAACCGATTTCGAGAAAGATTTTTACAAACTTCTTATCAACAGCGTGTTTGGGAAAACCATGGAAAATGTGAGAAGGTATACCCATACAAAACTTGTTTTTGATAAAAGAAAAGCTGAAAAACTCATTGCAATGCCGCAATTTAAATCTAGAACAATCTACTCAGAAAATTTTGTACTTATTCATATGCTACGAAAATTCACGAAATTAAACAAACCTGTGCATATTGGAAGTGCTATTTTAGATCTTGCTAAATTAGCAATGTACAAATTTCATAATGAAGTGATGACAATTCAATATGAAGATAAGCTTACTGTTGTTTACACCGATACGGATTAGTTAGTCTATCATGTTATTTGTGAAAATTTCTATAAAAACATGCTTAACTTAATAGACCATTTTGACACATCGAATTATCCTGTAAATAATCGATATAAAATCCCATTAAGTAACGAGAAAGTACCTGGTAAAATGAAGGATGAGATGAAAGGAATAGCTCTTGAAGAATTCGTAGGATTACGATCGAAACTATATGCTATGAATACAGTAGAAAAAAAAGAAACAAAGAGGGTTAAGGGTGTGAAGAAAAATGTTGTGAAAAATGAGATTACGATTGATGACTTTAAGAAGTGCTTGTTTTCTGGTGAACAATTGACGAAAGAGCAACATCAAACTCAATCACGTGAGCATACACTTTCGACTGTAAAGCAAGAAAAATTAGCTTTAGACCCTCATGATAACAAGCGTAAAATTCTTAATTGCAACATACACACGCTGCCATGCGGTCATTATAAAATTGTAAATAGTGAAGCTAAAATAATTTGTGAAGTATGTAACCCTCATCAACCCTCAACTTCTAGACAGTCGTGTTAATTAATTGTAAGTGTTAAATAGTTAGTAAGGTTTGTACATAGTTATTATCAAGCTTGTTCAAATGTTAATAAAGCACACTATGTGTGTTTTTTAAAATACTTTATTGATTTTTTTCTATACGTTCTAATATAATATAGTTTATTATTTTAAAAATGCCCACTGACCTATTCGGATTTCCGCGATATAAATCGCATGAGCATGAACCACTTTCAGATTCAGCATCCAACATCAATGAAAACCAGCTAACAGTGTTAGACCAAATAATTAAAATAATAAAGGGTGAAATCAACGCACTACGAAATACTTTATCTTCAAATATTGAAACCGAAATCACAGAAGCTCAACAACATTTACTAGATTTACTTCAAAAACTTGATAATGAGTTGAAAAGTGTTATTCTTATGTATTCACAGCTAGTAAATAAAAATGATTTTACCGAAGTTCAAAATATTATAAAGACAATTCAAAATGAAGTACAATTCATAAAGAATCAATTCATTACAAATACTGCAGCACAAGATCTAGTCGATAATTTGAATAAAATGCTTACGGAGTTACAAAATACGTTTAATGATCTTCAAACAGCTGTGAATGTATTAGAAAATGGTCTTCAAAATAATCCCTCTAAAGAAGATCTTCAAAAGATGCAAGAAGTTATTTCGATTCTACAAAATGAACTTAAAACTATTACCCATGAAACAAATAAACTGCGTGATGATCTAACCAACCTACCTGTTTATAGTGATGTATCGGAAATTAGTAGAAAGCTTGGTGAGTTTGAAGCAATAATTAATAATATATCGGAACTTACGAATATTCAAATTGAACTAAAGAATCTACAGACTGTTGTGAATAACATTCCTACTGAGGTAAGTAGTTTACAGGAAGCACTTGCAAAATTAAATAAGAAATTAGACGGTTTTAATCTTCCTACAGATTTAATTAATCTTCAGCTTATTGTAAGCACCGTTCAAAGCGATTTAATTGAAATTCAAAAGAACATACCGAAACAATCTGATATCGAGAGTATACGTAAGTCTTTAAGTGAATTAGCTACAAATCAAAATCAAAATGAAATAAAATCAAAATTAACTGCCCTCCAAGAAACTTTTAACACACTTCCAACTTCGCAAGAAGTAGAAATAATTAAAAAAAACGATAACTAACATTCAAACTGTAGTCGAAACAACCGAGAACCTCCCTGAAGTAATAGACAATATTAAGATTCAATTACAAAACCTTCAAACTAGTATAACATTCCTTCCGACATTAGAAGATCTTTCTGGTATACAAGAAGTGTTAACTAATGTTCAAAATGAAGTTAAAGAAGCAATTCAAGAACATTCAAAATTCATTTCTGTTCATGGGGTTAATGAAATATTTAGCGGGTTAAAGAATATGTTGAAAAGTTTAGAGGATACAGCCGTAACGCATAACACATTAGTTGCAAATATTCAGAAACAAATCGGTGATCTAGAAACGAAATACACTTCAGTGAGTAATTCTCTTAATAACATTTTTAAAAAATATGCTGATATTAATGACTTTCGTAACGTAGAAGCATCAATAGCTCTAATGCCTACAGTGACTCAACTTTGGGAAGTACAAGATAGTATTAAAAATTTCATATCGATAACAGACTTTAATAGCAATAACGATGAAATAAAGAATGAAATTATTGCAAAACTGAAAGACTTAGAAGATAAATTGAAAAGCGATTTGTATAGAGCCATATACGCTAAAACTAATGAATTGTTAACACCAATACGCAACTTACATAATGTTCAGTTCTTTACAATTTATTCAATACCTAATAAAGAACGAGACTTCACGCGTGGCAATGTTAGCGGCAAAGTGTATTTATTTAATATGAATACCCCATATTTTAAATTCCTTTTTTGGGTAAGCTAAAAATTATTTGTTTTCATTGGCTTAAGACAAAGAATAAAGAGTTTCATATTGTCGATATATATTCAGCAAGCGGTGGACAAAAGTATGGCAATTTATCACTAGGAATACATGAGGGTAGTAGAGTTCCAGATGCTCCATCTGAAGACGAAATTTTACTTCATGAGTTCGATGTTGTAGAAGGCGATATACTTGTAGTTCGATCAGATAAATTTTCACCACGTGAATATCCAATAAGTATTGATTTGATCTTTATTGCTCAATTGATTTCTCGATCTTTAAATTAGTTCTTAATTAATTTTCAATAGAATGAATAGTAGATTAGCCATTGTTGAAGAACTACACAAGCCCGCAAGACGGAATTATAGGCGAATACCTGTTGTAACCAAGGGAATGCGCGATTTATGCCAAGTAGATTTGGTTGAAATGAACTCAGGAAACTTGAAAGGTTTAGCTAAATTAAATAGAGGGTATACTTATCTTTTAACTATTATTGACACTTTTAGTAAGTATGCATGGGCTGTACCAGTTAAAAATAAAACAGGGAAAGAAGTTACACGAGCGTTTAATTCAATACTTGAAGCGACTCAACAAGCACCAAAGTATTTGCAAACAGATCGCGGTAGCGAATTTTATAATAAAGAGTTCAGTAAATTAATGAAGCAAAAATGTATTACTCATTACTCTTCATACAGCGACAAAAAAGCTAGTATTGTTGAAAGATTTAATAAAACATTACGTAATTTGATGTGGAAGCAATTCACACTGCAAGGTAATTACAAATGGTACAATATATTACAAGCACTAATGAAGAAATATAAAGAAAAAAACATAGCACGGTAAAAATGAAACCTATTGACGCCGTGAAGAAAGAAAACGAACAAAAATTAAGATCAAAAATTTATAGCAAAAAGTATTTAGCATCGTCAAAGGCGAAATATAGCGTGGGAGATCATGTTCGAATTAGCAAGTTTAAAAATGAGTTTGAAAGAGGTTTTATTCGCAATTGGAGCACTGAAATATTTCAAATTGCTACTGTTTTTAAGGCTGATCCACCTACATATCATTTAAAAGACGAGCGCAATGAGATTATTGAGTTCCGCTTTTATGAGCAAGAACTAATGAAGACCAAACACAATCACGTATACTTAATTGAAAAGGTTTTACGTAGAACTAAAAATAAAGCATTAGTTAAGTGGTTAGGTTTATCTTCGAATGATAATTCCTGGATCGAACTCAAAGCTATAATATAGTTAATCAATCATAAAATGCGGAGTGTTAAGCAACGACTTCTGCTAGCTAATGATTGTGATAAGTTGAACGGTGAATTACTTCCGAATAACATTCGTTGCTTAATAATAGGCTCATCAGGTTGCGGGAAAACTTCACTAGTTATTGATAATTTTATTCTAGCTCCGAACTGGCTTTATTGGAATGGTAGACACTTATACGCATCCTCTAAAAGTTTAGAGCAACCTAAGCATCAACAACTGCGGCATATTTATCATGAAATACAGGAAAGATTCCACTATCAGTTGGCTACGTTTAAACCTTCCGTTTTAAAGTTGGAAGATTGCGAGCAACGGTCTGTTATTATAATTGATGATTATATATTAGAAGATCAGAATGAGGTACGGAATTACTTCACACAGGGTAGACATAAAAGAATGGATTGTTTTTACTTAGCACAAACATACAGAAAAGTTCAGAAACAACTTATTAGAGATAATGCAAATTTTTTATATGTATTTCGTCAAGATAACACGAATTTAAGGCATATTTATAATGAGTTTGTTGTTGGTGATATGTCATTTAATAAATTTAAGGATATTTGTTCTATTGCATGGAAGGAACCTTATCTTTTTATAACAATCGATATGACGAGAAAGTCAAACAATGGAAAGTATCGAAACAAAATCGATCATTTTTTTATAATCGAGTGATCGTTTTAAATCATTTACGTTTAACGTTTTCAGTTGATGTACGTACGTTACTTTTTCAAAGTGGAAATAATATAGTCTTTTTTCATATAATGTCAAAACGAAAATTAAATAATATTGAATTACAAAATATCTTGGCGAAGCGTTTTAAAGAATGGAAAGAGAGTCACCGTAGCTATTATGAAAAGCAAAAACGTCAAGAGAAACCATTGATTGAGGCGATTGAAAGCTTGGGAAAAGAAATTAAAGGAGTAACCGATGACAACAGAAATCTAATTACGGAACTTATACCTGTAACACAACAGAATATTAATAATTATCCACCAACACCATAAGAAACCTCATTTGAGAAACGGTTATTTGCTTCACCTAAGGCATTGCCAGAGACTAAAGAAACGAAAGATGATGAAGAAGAGAAAGAAATTCAGTTAGGCCCGCTAGCGAGTCGATATTTAAGTACTAATAGTTTATTTAGATAAAGATGAAGTGTTTGGATTATACTCTATTGATATAGCCGGAGTAGTGCAGTGGAAAATTGGAAGTTATAATGTTCTCTTTGATAATGATGATTTAATTATTTATAGTGAGAGTAAAATCGCACAAGATTCATCAACCCCGATCTATGAAAAATTTAAAGAAACGGAAGGTTTATGGGAGTTAATAACTCGTAAACAACCAGTAGGTTTTACTAATGAAGATTATGAAACTTACAAGAAAATTTTAAAGATGACGAATGCTTTATACCAGAATCATGATCCATCGCAGAATAGAGTAAAATCAAGCTCCAGCGATAAGTACAAAACATTAATTAAACTTATTTGGCTTGAACTGAAAACTAAAGGTGAAGGTTGAAAGAAAGGAAGCAAGGAAAGGGGATTAAGCGCTACACAAATATGCCACAACAATTTGTTTGGATGGATGATGTTAGAAAGTTAGTAGATAGATTATTAGTTATAGCAGGTGAAGAAGCAGCTGGGAATAAGAATTTTTATAATGAGAAAGTGGGTATTATGGAAATGATTTCATCTCGATTATCCAATTTTATTGTTTCGAATCCAAAAGGTTTAGGTTACCTCATAAAAATTATTCATATTCTTCCACCAAAATTTTGGCATACTATTGAAGGAAGGTGTACTATGGCTTACTATGGTGAACCATATTATTAATAAATTACCCTTTGAACTTCATCTTCCAGGCTACGAGTTCTGTGATCCTGGTACACGTTTAGATGAAAGATTAGCGAAAGGTGATCGGGGTATAAATAGGTTAGATCAAGCATGTCGAGAACATGATATTGCGTATAAGAACTTTAAAGATCTACCAGATAGACATAGAGCCGATCAAGACTTAGAGTTTAAAGCTTTTGATAGAGTTATTAGCAAAGATTCTGCTTTAAGTGAAAAATTGGCTTCATTGGGAGTAGCAATGGCAATGAACACAAAACGGAAAATGGGGTGGGGTTTATAGATTGCTGCATTAAACACTGGATAGAAGCTTGAGCCGTAGTTGTTGAATAAATTCAAAATAATGAATATAATATAGTCTTTTTATACAATGAAAGCAAAACGTGTAAAATTTCAAATTCCGGCACAAGAATTAATGTCATTAAATTTTAGCAATATCTTAAATAAAGCACAACTTGCGAAGAAGCAAAAATGCTTAAGAAAGGGTCATAATATGGCTCTAACATTAAGTTTAGCGCAGTTAAAGAAACTACGTAATCAACCGAAAACAGGTGGTTTCATTTTTACAATTCCAGCGATACTTGCTGCATTGGGAGCGGTTGGTAGTCTCGCGGGTGGTTCAGCAGCTATAGCTAAGACGGTAATCGATGCGAAGAAAAATAAACAAGAACTAGGAGAACAAAAGCGTCATAATGAAGTTATGGAATCGTCAATTCTAGCTAAAGCTAAAGGACTTAAACAAAGAAAGAAAAAGCTTCTGAAAGACTTAAATAGAGTAAAAAAAAGCGCTCACCAATTATGATCTCGAACGTATAGCTAAAGAATTGAATATTAAACACTTTAGAGGTGTGTACATGTCGGATAATCTTCCTTCTACTCCACCGTTAAAACAAGAATGCGCAGTTATTAACTTAGATCGATCAATTAATACAGGAACTCACTGGATTTGTTATTGGTATGAAAATAATAAAGCTTGCATATTTGATTCATTTTGTGGAGTACCTCCCAAGTCTTTGATTGAGTATTTAAATCCTAATAACACTATAATTAAATATAATGGTGATCGAATACAACATTTTGACGATGGGATTTGTGGTCATTTATGTATTAAACTATTAAAATTCTTATCTGATGGAAACAATTTTCATCAAGCTATTGAAAGATTGAAACTTGATTACTTAATGAATCATGCATAAAAATAGTATATTACATAGTCTTTTATTAAAAAATGATTGTGTTGCACTTATCGGGGACTACACCAAAGCTTCGGCTGAATCTTCACAATGAAATTGATAATCAAAATTACAATTTGAAAATTGCACTAATTATATTTTATAGTATGTACATAATACCAAATGTAACAAAAAGTAGCAATACTTACTTCCATAAAGGAGATAGACATAATATACCACCGGGTCAGTATAATGCATCGACATTGGAAACAACACTACCTAAAGAAGTGCTTCTAAATGAAAATCATGTAACTCATCGAATGGAAGTTACACCAATTGCAGAAAATTTTAATGTAGGAACTGTTGGTAAGTTATTAGGTTTTAAGAATAATAGTGAACTTAAGCCAGAAGAAACTCACATAGGTCAATTTCTTCCAAAGTTCTTAAGTATTGAAACATTTAATATACACTGTAATTTAGCAAGAGGTATGATTATAGCAGATGGGAAGTATAAGCACAAGGAAACTAATATTATAGGAATATTTAAACCATTAACAGAATTTTTAGAACCAATTGCTTATGAGCCTCAATACCCATTATTTTTTCCCATACAAGACAGCCATGTCCGTTCCATTGAAATAAGTGTTAGTAATGAATTGCATGAACCAATTAGTTTTGGTGGCGCAATAACAAGCGTAATTCTCATGATTAAAAATGATGATTCTTAAAATGATTTTTTTAATAGCAAGAATGATAGCGAAAAGAAACAAAGTTGGATATAATATAGTCTTTCTTAAAGATGGAATTTATTGAAAGCTATGAGTATCAATCTTTCCCACTGAATCGTCGTACATTTAATAACTTTAATGAAGCAAACAAAGATTTAGAATTTTGACATCACTTCCGGCGATGGGTTTGTGCACCCACACTACGGTGATTTATACATCAAATATGAAGTTATTGGAAGAGACGCTGGAGGAACTTTTACTTCATGGTCGAATATTAAATTAATTGATAATTTTGTTCCATATTTGTTTTCGCAGGTAGAGGTACGCAAACATGGTACTATTATTGATAGAATAGATTATCCGGGAATTACTTCAACTGCTATTGCCTCATGTCGATTATCAAAGCCCGAGCTCGAATATTTTAAGTCAGGTGGATTAATAACTGATGCGAAACTTCCACGGAAAGAGAATACAGTGTTGTTTCCATTACGTTTGCTGTTTGGTTTCTTTGGTGATTATAAGGAAATTATGTGGAAGAGCGGGCTTCGAATAACATTTAAAAGAAGTGCAAATAAAAATTCGATGTTAAAGGGCGATAGTAATTAAAAATTCAAGAAATAGTGGGTGAGTGAGGCGGAAGTGACGCCTTAAACGGTAATTTACCGGCAATAATTTTATGTAGAAGCCTTATGTTTACTATACTAAAGATAATTTATTTTTGTGGATGGTAATTATGATCAAAAAAGATATCTTCCTTGACTAATAATGCAATTAGAAATTAAGGTATTGCACGGAATGGGAGATTTCGGAAAGAATTCGTAGTTTCTATGAATACACTAAAGATGTTTTCGAAGTTGTATTATCTCTAGCAACTTAAATTATCCCTATAATTAAAAAATATTGATTCAGTGCTCTGGAGGTTTATTAGTAATTTAATACAAATTACAACTTCAGTCTATATGTCCTTAGTTATTTCCTTATGTTTGTCAGGGTGAAGATATAGGAAACTATAGCAATGTGGCAGTGAATGCATAAATAATCTCCTAAGGCCTAGACCCTTGTAATTTGCCTGGTAAGGCTGCAGACAATAGTAAATTGAAATGAACGTCTGAGGATTTTAACTCCTTGTGATTATGTTGATTTTCTGCAGCGTAAAGCATACTTGTTGCCTGAATTTAAAAAAACACACACGTTAAAAACATGAAAAAGAACTAAAAACTACACAGAAAAACCTGTTCTTTTACAACATTGACAAATCCTATTTACACCAAATACATCGCAAGCAACATAACGAGATATGTAGACCACCAAAATTTAAATTTTAGGTGCCATGGTTCAGGGGGAAGGGACTAGGGTCTCCGGAACTTCGAAAGTCACAAAAATGTATATGAAGGCAGTAGTGAGGTTTTAATGGAATATCTTGAAAACGGGAAAAGTAATCAAAATATAACTTACACAACATAAAACTGACCACAAGTAGTAACAAAAACATAAGCAGTGTTGCCATCTAGGAAGCAGTGTTTCCAATGCAGAACAAACTTACATTTTAATAGCATTATATACGAATTAATGCACAGTGGAAAAGTACTGGCGATATAAAAGAAAATAGTACAAGTTTGTTGCACAGTGTTGCAAACTATGGAATATATATGAGCTGAAAGTTGTTGGGTTAGAAGATATATATGTGGAGACACAGATCAATATGCTGGTATCTGGAATAACAGTAAAAACGCTAATCAGCACGTATACGACCGAGGGTTGGGGAATAGTGAAAGCATTGTCAGCACTGAATGAAACCATGTGTCAAGTAAGATATATTTAAAAGGCACTAGTAACAAACAAAAGAACATTGTGAACGCTGGTACCATAATGTTGCAATCTTCGTTTTGTTGTGATATATCTTCCATAGTTTGCAACACTGTGCAACCAACTTGTACTATTTTCTATTGGCAGTACTTTTCTTTTCACTGTGCACTAATTCGTATATAATGCTATTTAAAAATTGTAAGTTTGTTCTGCGTTGGCAACACTGCTTCCTAAATGGAAACATTACTTATGGTTTTTGTTACTACTGGTGATCAGTTATAAGATGTGTAAGTTTTATTTAGATTACTTTTCCCGTTTACAAGATATTCCATTAAAACCTCAGTACTGCCTTCATATACATTTTTGTGACATTCGAAGTTCCGGAGCCCCTAGCTCCCCTCCCCCTGGACCATAGCATCTTTAATTTTGTTAATCAGCGTATCTCGTTATGTTGCTTGCGATGTATTAGCCTATTAGATGTGAATTGGATTTGTGTGTTTGAGAACCGTGACCCTTCCTTGTAAGTATATTATTGCCATCTACCAACTTTTGCCCGAACCACTGGTTGGTGTGGCTTGGCCGTGGAGTGCGCAATAAACCAAAGTATGAAGACGTTTGGTAGTAACATGCATTATAGATCAATGCACAATTTCCCGTTTTTCTGAGAAAGTTAAAATTGTGGGTTAGCCTAGTCTCTCGCTGAACCCTTCAATTGCATTTGATGAAATATTTTAAATATTTCCCGTGTGCATTGGAACGAGTTTATGCGTTCAGAAGGCAAATATATACTTCTTAGCTATTACCTGTTAAATACTGGAATAGCTCATTAACTTACTTATTTTATTTATTTATTTCATGTCTTGAATTACACTAGCGAGGTTAGGGCCGTCTCTTCCACCTAGTTAGTACACTAGCTTACACTAATAGTTTATTAAGATTTATTACATTGTATTCAGATTTATTAAGATTTATTACATTGTATTCAGATTTATTAAGATTTATTACATTGTATTCAGATTTATTAAGATTTATTACATACTTGGAACAAGTAAATACTCAAGATAGAAATAATCGTACTTTATATTAAAATTAATAGAAATATTTATGTACACCTCTCTCTCTCTCTCTCTCTCTCTCTCTCTCTCTCTCTCTCTCTCTTATATATATATACATACACACAAACTCATACTCATACTGCACTGGCATAGGATATTTAACAAAACATACTAAAATATAAATGTTTCAAGCGAGTTAACTCGTAACTGGTAGAGAATGGGTATATTACATTTTCATGATTCCATTAACAATTTTTGGGTATCTGATTTAACCCTTTAACGGGCAAATCTTCTAGTCTCTAGTGCTCATTACATCTTTGCATATCATCTCTAGCTTCATGAAAAAAAACGAAAATAAATCCATTATCAACATCATTACGATTATTGTTCGGCAAAAAAATCGACCACCATCGATTCATTCAACGAACTTACTATTTCATAAAAGTTTGGTGGTTTATGTTTAAACCACTTATGGAAGTGTATTTCATTTTAGGATAACATATAGAAATAACAATTGTACCTTGCAAAAAGAGAAATCATATATATATTTTCACCATTCTGATATGGGAAAATGACCCATAATGGAAAGTGGACAAGAGACGTTTTTGAAATGGACGACTCATATGTAATTACGAAATATCAAAAACTTAAAAGATAAAAGATGCACGTTTCCATCTTACTCTATCCCACACATCGTCTGAACCTAACTCCTTCTCTTCCAAGTTAATTTTCAATAAGATTTATTTATGTCCAGAAAATTAATTTTCGAAACAAAATATAGAAAATGGATGGTAAAGCATGTCGTAGTTCACTCACGGGTAAATCCACAAATGGACTACGACGTGTTTCACCATCCATTTTACATATTTTGCTGCCGAGATTCAATTATCTGGTTAGGGACTAGAATACTGGCACTACTTTAGTTTTAGTAAAGGAATTATTTTCTTTCTTTTACTTGAAAAACAAGCGGCGGGTATCTCCTGCACTTCGGTCCAAGGGTAGTTTAGGTTAGATTATGTCATATTTGATAAAGTAAAAATTGCATGAATGTACTAATATTAGCAAAAAATCCTTCCTGTAAACTCTTGACATGTTGTTATTGATGGCATGGGGTGTTAAATTATAATTAAATGGCAGGCCTAAGATAGGAAGTTAGCCAATCAACACTGAACCATGTAAATCCGGCCATGTGCTTATGCTTTTGTATGTACCAATTTGCATGCATAACTGGTTTTAGTGCAGATTTACTTATAATATCTAAACCATTTACCTTGTATTCAAATTATTTCATGTATGATTTGTATGTATGAGACATATGTATGTATGTATGTATTATTTCATGTATGATTTGTATGTATGAGACATATGTATGTATGTATGTATTATTTCATGTATGAGGCATATGTAACCCTATGTCTCGAAAACACACAATGTAAACGAATATTACCTGTGTACAGGTATTTGATATAAAATCAAAATCCACCATGAAATTCTAAAAATGTCGACTTCAGTTTCAGGCCGGATGAAATATGAAAATTTAGAAGCTATTTTGTGTACATCCAGGAAAACTGCAGGGTTCTCTTAACTCTCTTGTATTATAAAACTTACATCTAAATAAGATTGAATCCAGAGCCCGGCATGAAGAAACTTGACATCACGACGCCAAACGTCTCTTGGTATCTTTTTTAACCACCAGAAAAGCAAGGACATTGCCTTGAAAGGATATAGTGCCATCTGTTGGCAAAACGGTGTAGACTTGTAGTGGCAATACCAAAGGACGTTCCGATAAACATCCCTATGCAATACGGACGAATTTTCAATGTAAACGGAATTTATGTTGGACTTTAAAGTATGTGGTTAATGAATCGATCACAAACCTATAAAGTTAAAGCAGGTTAAGGTTAAACTCTAAAATTTTGATATCATCTTTCGCAGTTTTGGTAGATTTTTGATATACGAATACTGGTGGGTACGAATGATTTACTATAAATATCTCTGTGTGATGCTGGGATTAATGGTATTTGTATTCTTATTATATCGATGTAACGGTTACGCTGGAAAACTGATGATACCAGGGCTGTTTCAAAAATTTCAAGACTGGCTCTGAATTTGAATTTGAATTCAATTTTTAAGGCCTTTAGGCAATTTTGGCTCAGGTCGGATGGATAGTGATGGGATAATTTGTGTAATGAAGAAAGTGGGAATAAACGGTGGAACCCCGAGGAAAACTCTCGCACGCGGTATTTGTCCACTACAAAGTCTACACAACACGAGCACAGTGGTGGTAAGTGCTTATGTTTGCCCGTTGCGCAACACCCCTTTCTTCAAGTTATATAATTTTTAATTCAATAACTCTCAAATATAGAATATGTAATAATATTCTACCCCTCGAAGTTCAGAAAAGCCCTAGTTTCCTTTATGAAGAGAAAAAAATACTTCACAAGTTCACAGTTTAATCTTGGTGTTGTAATCCAGGCGCACATTCTTTAACGCCTATCTCGCTACATAGCCTTCCCTTCCACTAGATATTGGACTGGAATTTGTAATACAATTATTACAGGACTTGAGACGTTGCACGCCAAATGCAAGCAGCTCGTTTCTGCTCATTCCTCCCCTCCTAGTTTTCTTTGCTTCCACTAGTTCGCATTTGTGGCGAGCAAGGGACAAGACCTTCTCCCACACTGCAGAAAGGTCGTCTGCTAGTTTTCTTCATTTACTCGCAGTTTCTCTCTACGTGTGTGTGTGAGAGAGAGAGTGAGTGAGAGAGAGAGAGAGACTGAAAGAAAGAGGGATACAGAGAGAGCAGGTATGTGGGTGTGAGCGTGTATATATATATATATAATTAATATTAATAAATCACAGCCATATGCAATCCACTAGTGGATGAGGCCTCTTCCCAAAGGGACGAGTTGGTCTACTGCTCCCACGCTGACCAGACGGGTTGGGAGAGGAGAGCCGAAGCTCAGTGTGATCGCCACTGTCTTTTATTCACAGCATCTCCCCAATTGTCCTCACGATGCTGGGTCAACATCGAAATTTTTGAGCTCCCACCAGGAATCGAACCCGGGACCGCTCGCACTGAAGTCGAACGCGTTACCGACTAGGCTACGCAGGATATATATAATATATATAATATATATATATATGTATATATAATAATATTTAACCGTTTTCTATCTACTGCTGGATGAAAGCCTCCCCCTTTTCTTTCCACATTATCTAGGTCTGCTGCTATCCTCTTTCATGTAGCTCCTGGAAAACGCTTGATTTCATCTACCCATCTTGCATTTGGACGTCCTCTCGGTCGTTTCCTTTCTCTAGGAATCCAACGTAATTCATTTATCGTCCACCTTCCATCTATTCGTCTAGCTATGTGACCGGCCCATTTCCACTTCAGCAAGATTATAACAGCATTATTCCAACTTCTGGGTATTTCTCTCTTCCTCAGGCACATTGAGAATAATTTCGCAAGTTCCTCTTTCATCTTTCCACCTCCCCATTTAAACATTTCTGCTGTGAGTCCATCTTCTCCTGCCGACTTTCCGTTCTTCATCCCTCGAATTACTTTATTCACTTTTTCTTTCATTACATCTGGGACATCTACATCATTTTCTTCTGAGTCTTATTTCCTAGCTCTTCTTCGGAGTAGTACAATTCTCTGTAGAAATTTTCAAATATGTTTATAATTTCTTCCTTATGTCTGGTCTCTTAACTGCAATTATTTGCTTTTTTCCTATCATGAGCTGCTGTTTTGTCTCCCCGATTGTATCTCTTACAAGATTTTCGTTATATCTTCGTACATCCTCTCTTATTCTCTTCCTTACGGTTTTATTTAGTTCTAGGTATTCAATCGTTTTTATATAATTTTCCTCTTCTTTCATTTCCCTTCTTTTCTTCATCAAGAGTTTAGTTTCTTCTGAGATTTTGATCTCTTTTTCCTTCGGGTGCCTGCTATTTCCTTGGCTGTTTCTCTTATTATCTCGGTCAGTATTTTATTTCTGCTATTGATGTCTTCTTTATCCTCTAACTCTTCCAAGGCACTAAATATGTTGCTTAGTTCTATCTTGAATGTCTCTCTATTTTTCCCTATATTTTCCAGATCTAAAAGTGACGGTTTTAATTTGATAAGCTTCATTCTCTCAAGTCTAGTATTTAGTTTCTGCTTACATCTTAACATCCTATGGCCACTCGGGACTTTGAAACTGTTCAGAACAGACACGTCTTATAGAATTGACCTGTTATTCGATAGAACGTAGTCTATTTCGTTTATGATCCCATTTGGGCCTTTCCATGTCCACTTCCTCTGGGTCAGTTTCTTGAAAAATGTATTGGAAATCAACAGTCTGTTGGCTTCTGAGAATTCCACTAACTTCTCTCCTCTCTTGTTTCTTTTGCCAAATCCAAAGTTTCCCATTTTCGTGTCACTGCTCTGCTTGGCTCCTACTTTCGCATTGAAGTCTCCCATTACAATTTTGTAATGCGATTTGCTACTATCCAAAATCTTCTGTATCTCCTCGTATAGGTCTTCGATTTCCTTTTCCGGATGTGAGGTTGTTGGAGCATACACTTGTATAATTTCCATACTGTATCTGTTGTTTATCTTTATTACTACCCGTGCGATTCTATCTGAAATTCCTTAAATTTCTGTGATCCGTGACATCAGGTCTTTATTAATTATAAAGCCAGCGCTTGTCGGTTTTCCATTTTCTGTTCCTTCAAAGTAGAACGTGTGCCCCGACGATAGTTCCAACTGTTCTTCATTCTTCCTCCACACTTCTGAGAGTCCTATGATGTCCCACTTAATCCTCTTGAGTTCATTCTGCAATTCTTCTAATTTGTCCTCTCCTGCAAGTGACTGACAGTTGAGAATCGCCACGTGTAGGTCCGATCGAGTTGCCGTGTCGATGTCCTGGCAGTCTACAGTCCAAACCCGGGCATTTTGACCCTCTAACTTCCTGCAGGACTGACCGCTGCCTTTGCCAGCTGCATTCCTTCCTTCGGGCAATAAGGTCCTCCGAGGCTGTTTCCTTACTTGTACCATCATGTGTAAACAAAGGAGGGGTGCTGACATTTGACTCACCACGCTGGCAGCTAATGCGGGTTGGTGAGCAGCCCATCCATGTTCGTTCGCCAAGCAGTTGCTTGGGTACTAACAGGCCCCACGACGTGAAGGTATGGATTGGACATTATGCGTTTACTCGGTCGGTTTCCTTAAGCCTTAGCAAGAGGAATTAAGGGGTCTCGTCCCAGTTAGTGGCAGAAGCCTTTTGGGGCGACAGTCCCAGTTTGCCGGTCCTGTTCCGGTTTCCCGGCCATATATATATATATACATAGAGAGAGAGAGAGTGCTTCAGGATTAAAGGTAAATAATTGAGGAGGTGATTGTACATGACCAGTACATAAAAAAGTTCATATAAACATATATGTTTTCAGGCTTCATTGCAGAGATATACTTACAGAAACGTTGTGCCATGGTTACAAGTTTGACCCACTAGTACTACACAAAATCACTGCGAAAGTGAGATAACATGTTACAGGACACTAAGGTCACCTCGACAATGCACAAGTGTCAGATCAGGTGTTCGAAAATGTCACAATTAACCTCAATACATTTGCGGGCCTGCACCAGCAATGATTGTGTACATTGGTGCAGTACCTTCCTGTCGCGTCTGTATTCTTTTTCTCGTAGTCCCCAATCCCCTCCCATTTTAAATATTTTCAGAATATTTAAAAAAAAATAATAGCACTATCAAAAATGTAAGTTCATAGCCCATCAGAGCTTACAAATTAACATGAAATATATACAATGGACTGCGATCTCTAGATCTTGTCCATTGATGAGTGATACGTTTTCAAAGGTTATGATGTCATTATTTAATTGAAGTCTCAGCACTCATCAATCGACAAGATTTCGAGATCATTGTCCATTGTATTTCATGGTAATTTGTAAGCTCTAGTGCGCTATGAACTTACATTTTTGATACTGCTCTTAGTTTTAGAAATATTTTAAACAGTTTTAAAAGTGTGGGGAGAGGTGGAGCGAGGAGCCCTTTTATTGGAACTTCCTGTCCAGAAGCGTAAATACTGTCTTTGAGCATAACGAGGATATTATTCAATGCATGAATAAGATAGTGAAGATGGCGGAATAGAAAAATTCAAACACAATCCATCGCCATGAAGCACTCAAGAAAACACTTATTAGCATCTATTTTAATTTATGGCTTATTTTCTTTCTTTCTTTTTTCTTTTTAGTAAAATAATGCTTCTTGTCGAAAATTTGTTTATTCAACTTCAAAATCGAGAAATTGACCCTTTCATGGCACAAAAGGCTATTTTCCACTTTGCATTGAAACAAATATTAGGCATATTAAAGACCTGTTTGATGATTCGAGTGAAACAACAGAAAAGACAAACACGGTATCAAAAAGGAGAAAGAGTGAAAGAATGGAATGGGTAAGGGAAGCAAAGGAAGTATACGATATAATAAGATAAAATGAAGTGTATGGACGGTAACAGCACATAAAAGTATGTGATATGATTACTTGCGAAGTTAAATAATTACATTCACAGGGCACGTTATGGCAGTCACGCTGTTTACTCCAGAGAAATTTCCAAGTAACTTGTGCAATTTTCCAAAACAAGCTGTGGAGAAATTATGTTCAATTTCCACATTTTTTGACAAAGAAAATCTCTGTCTTCACGAACTGTCTTCAATCCACTCGGCAGAAGAATTTCGATCAATGTCAGAAGCTGTGGGCTTGTTCGACTATATCGCTTAAATTAGCTTGGAGAAAACGTTTAGTGAATCTTCAAAGTTTCTAAAACTGATATTAACAATACCAATAACAGTGACACAAATTTCTAGTCACGAAAAATTAAATTATAGCTATTCTGAATATTATAGCTACGAAATTTTTCTGTTTCCTCAAAATCGTAACTAAATGATTTAACATCCCTTTATTTGAAAATATGGCCACTTGTTTCGTGTCTATGTAGTATAATTACACTCTACGTTGATTGATTGTGGCTGATTAGCTACCCAATTCTCTCTCACATATTGAAAGTCCAGACCCGCAGCCATGGGGTGGGCTGAGCCCCTGTAAATTTTCCTTGCCCCAATACATATACTTAATTTTATGTATGTTTCATAAGCCCAAGACCTTCCTTAATTTTTCTTGATTCCCTACTCTTTGTGGCTAGCGGCGGGCCTGAGTGCAAAACCCAGTGGAGACAGCCACCGGCTGCCACTGCACGAGCAGGGATAGAGACTCCAGCACAAGAGGTGAGCGCTCTACCTTTGAGTCATTGTGGCTCTTTAAGACTAGTTGGTTCTATTTCTCTTGCCAGATATGCCTCATGTGAAGGCTTTACTGGATGGTTTGAAGACCGCAGAGAAAGGAGTCTGAATCTGCAATGGGACAGTCGTGGACATCAAAAGTGGGTGGCAGCGCTTAGAAGTATCAAGTACAGTTTATCTTGGCGGATTAACAGTTCGGTAAATAGTTCTGTGCGGAGAGTTCTGGCAACAATGTTGCTTGTGTGACGTGTGTGTTGTGGCTCCACTTGTTTTGTGGAAGTTAAGTAATTCGGGACAGGAACCGCTGTTGAGGTGGCTAGTATGATCAAGTAAGTACTGCAGCAAGTATGTAATATAAAGTTTTTCAAAAATCTGTCCTGAGTGAGGAAAGAGAATACTGAAAAGTTGGGTCGCAATTTGTAAACAAATTGCAACTGCGGTGCTATTGACAATCTTTCACCTCTTTCTTCTGTGATGGGTTTGTTGTTACAGTACTAGTGAAATATTGTGCTCTTGCTACTCAGAGTGTTTTCTTAGGTGCGAAACTATCCGTGCATATTTACAGTGCGTAAATACATGTATGTCTTCAATGTAAAGATTATTTAATAATCAGAGTTGGAGCGAGGAGCTCTCTTAATATAGATACTTTAAAATCATATCTGCCTGAAACAGTGAGGTATCAACATTTTTGTAGAAATAATGCCTTGTTTGAGGTAAATTTGAAATATATAACTAGAATAACACACTCTAGTAAAACATTAATTATCACGTACTAGTAACAAATTTAAATGAACCAGTGGTGGTAAATAATATTTCTATTGATATTTATGGTCACAATATTTTGCTGTGTAACGTAAGCGATCAACGAGTAGCCTTTTATGATAAACCATACCCTTGGTTGATAAATTATAAAATAAATTATCACGCTCTCTATAATTACTTTAGGAATACAAACTTTATTTTGAATGAGAACTATATCGACGAATAATATAATCAATTACTTATTTTAAGTAAGGTATTTGTATTGCAAGTTCCAAAGCAAAAATGATCCAAGATACTAACAAAAAGGGATGTAAACGAAATTCACCGTGGATAAATTATGAACTATTAAAATTAAAAAAGAGGAGACATAAGTATTTCTCGTTATTAAAGAGCTTTTCAAATAAGAATATTTGTGAAGAGCATAGAAAACTTAAAAAGTTAGTGACAAAACTTAGAATGAATCA
This sequence comes from Lepisma saccharinum, assembly GCA_022664845.1. NCBI lineage: Eukaryota > Metazoa > Arthropoda > Insecta > Zygentoma > Lepismatidae > Lepisma > Lepisma saccharinum. The sequence continues at coordinate 69,430 of JAGDQP010003391.1, forward strand.
AAAGAATGATTATTATAACAAATAATAACAATAATAATGAATCCCTAAATGATAGATTTTGGGCAGTCATTAAAGAGTTATTGACAAACAAGACATCTCAAAATAATGTACCAAATATACAACTTCAAGTAGATGGTATTAGACTAGATAATTGTTGTTAATTGTTGGATCCGTATAGACGTGTTTTAGTTCGGCTCCGCGAATTTATTAGTTTTTAGTGATATAATTGTGATTAATTGGTGTATGAGTTTCAACTCTTGTCTTTCTACATGCCCTGAGGTGTTTGGTGATACTTCATAGTTCAGAGACGCTGGTCGGTGCTAGAAATTTGTTTGGTGTCATGTTGACTCCGTTCCATCTTTCAGAGCATTTCTATGTAGTGCGAGTTGTTTTCTTCTGGTGTCTTGCCCTACATGAGTGATCTGTTAATCGACATGGATTCGCTCATATTGGATGTGATTTTGTTCAATTCATGTTTTGTGTCATGTTGAAGAAAGGACATTTTAGTTATTGTTCGTTAACGATTTTGAATTCTTCAACAATAGCAATATCTTCCAAGTTTAAACATAAATTATTTTAACAATGAAATAACAATGAATAATCAAGTCCATCATATGTCCTGCACTTCTGCTGGAGTCAGCTTTAATTCTAGGGATTATTTCTGCTCACAATGTAGTAAATACTTTCTCAATTCTAGAGGACTAATGATACACAACGGTAAATGTCATAATGACAGCAGCAAGGAAAAGAGAGCATCTGTGCCTAGCGCTATATATTGTTCACCCAATCAAATTTCCTTTGCTCATGACTTGATTTCAGGTAGCAGTATTACAGGTCAAAGTTCTAAACTGATTGATAGTTTGGGAAGGCTTAAGTCGTCAGTGCCCATTCTGCGAAGAGTTCCTAGAGGAGCAAGAAATACTATGGCTGAGGCTCTTATTGAAATCCTTCAGAAGATTGTAACATCTAATAATATGGAACACTGGATCGAACTTTTATTCTTCCCATACATCACTCTTAACATGCCTTCAAAATCTGCAAAAATCTCTAATCTCACTACATGGGTGAAACAGAGAATTCAACTTTGGTCCAGTAGCACTCATGATGATATACACCGTAACTAATCCAAAGACTGTCATGCCCAATAATTACAAACATAATAAGAATGTTAACAAATCATCCAACGATGTCTTGATCAAGCATATTGAGAACAAACTTTCTGATGGCGACATACATGGTGCTGTCAGACTTCTAATTTCTGAAGACAGCTTCGCCCCAACAGACCCCACCATTTTCCGGGCCTCCGCACCCGTATGCATTTGCTCCTCCTAACTTAATAGATCATAATATTGATGTCAATAAAGTTACGTCCAACGAGTTACTTAAGGCGCTTAAATCATTCCCTACTGGTTCAGCTGGAGGGATAGACAGCATGCGTCCTTCAATCCTAAAATATTTGATACTTTATAATATTCAAGACTCTAAAGATCGCCTTACCAAGGTTATTTGTGATTTTCTTTCTATGATCTTATCAGGAGAAGTGCCCATAGCAATAAGGCCATTTTTCTTCGGGGCTTCTCTTATAGCACTAAAGAAATGTGGAGGCATTAGACCAATCGCTATAGGGAATACATGGAGAAGACTTTCTTCTAAAATTATATGCGGAAGAATTAAAAATCAGCTAATTCAACACCTTTCACCACACCAACTTGGAGTAGGCATTCAACATGGAGCAGAAGCTGCTGCACATACTGCATACATATATTATTCATACCCTCACCAGAAACCTAAAGCCTTCCTTAAGATTGACTTCAAAAATGCTTTCAATGAAATAGACAGGCAAGCAATGCTCACAGTTGTCAAGGATAATTTTCCTTCTATCTATCCATATGTGTTTCAAAGTTATGCTCAAGCCAGCTATTTATTTTATGGTAAGGATATCATATTATCTCAAAGAGGAGTACAGCAGGGGGACCCTTTAGGACCTGCATTATTTGCAATGACTCTTCAACCTATTGTCAATAATATCAACACCGACTTGAATATATGATACTTAGACGACGGAACCATACCTTGAGACCCGGATACTATATTAAATACATTAAAGGATATCCATAAGAAGGCAATTATAATTGGTCTTGACCTTAATTTTTCTAAATGTGAGATTGGATTTTTAGAAACTACAATCGAACAAACACAGATACTTCTCACAATGTTCAACGAAGTGGCTCCAGGCATTCAACTAATGTCTCCGTCAAATGCTTTTCTTCTAGGTGCTGCCCTCTCTACTGACTCAAGGAGATCCTTATTAATTGGGAAAATAGCCAAACTTGAAACGTACTTTTCACGTCTTTCATCGATCTCTGCACACTCAGCATTTTATTTACTTAGATCTTCTTTTACCATACCAAGATTATTATATTTTCTGCGTTGTTCGCCTTCTTGGAGAGAAGAAGATCTACTTGAACGTTACGATAACACCATTAAATCTGGTTTAGAATCCATCCTAAATTGTTTCCTTCCTGACCACACATGACTTCAGGCTTTTCTCCCTGTCAATTTTGGAGGATTAAACATTCGTCGCGCCTTAGATTTGGCTATTCCCGCCTTCTTGGCGTCATTCTATGGTTCCCGATGCCTGATAGATTCACTTCTCCAAAATGATATCAGTTCTCATGGGGATTCTGAGATTGAGACTTGCTCTTCAACTTGGTCATTATTAGTCGGATCATTCTTGCCTGAACTCGATACTAGATCAAAGCAATTTACATGGGATGAACCCATTATCAAATCACACCTCTCCTTTTTACTTCAGACTGCAGAAAACTTAGAAGACAAAGCCAAAATAATTGTCGCGTCTTCCTTCGAAGAAGGTGCTTGGCTCAAAGCTCTACCTTCGCCCCCTCTCGGCCTTCACCTCAGTAATGAATGTTTCCGAATAGCAGTTGGAATTCGCCTGGGTGCAGATATTTGTGAAAGTCACAAATGTCAGGCATGTAAAAATGAAGTAAATAAAAAAGGATTACATGGTCTTTCTTGTTTCAAAAGCGCAGGTAGACATCCTCGTCACTCGAATGTTAATGACATTATAATGAGAGCACTAATCTCAGCTGGCATTCCTGCAGTACGAGAACCTACTGGATGTAGCAGAACAGACGGTAAAAGACCAGATGGGATGACTCTGTTACCCTGGAAGAGAGGCAAACCGTTAATTTGGGACTTCACTTGCTCAGACACGTTCGCTCCTTCCAACCTCCCTTTTTCCTCAATCCAGGTGGGAAATATAGCCAGTAGAAAAGAAGCGGAAAAAAGAAGAAAATATAATAACCTTACACAGAAGTACCAATTCATACCCATTGCTATCGAATCCAGTGGTTCATGGGGGAAAGAAGGTCTCAACTTCATAAAAGAAATAGGTAAGCGTATCACAGAATCATCTGGTGATGATAGAGCAAGCACCTTTCTTATCCAAAGAATAAGCATGGCAATTCAAAGAGGTAATGTAGCTTCAATCCAGCCATACCCAAAGGCAAGGAATTAGATGAGATATTCCTACTGTAATTTTGATTTATTTGACGGAATGTTTGTCACTATCCACGTAGGTAACCGTTAACATGAAGCCTACCGTTGTAGCAGATGAAATGTTTCCTGAAGGACCTGGACCATACATGGAGATGGAAGAGGTAGGAGCTTCTGATGGCCCTGTTTGTGTGTTTGGCGGCAAATGAGAAAGCAGTTCATACGGACTTTTTCAATGATTTCGAAGACATAGTTGATGATGACGATCTGCAGTGATTGTGATGGTGGTCTTCCGAATCTTCTGAACTTAATTTCTTTGCCAGAAATTATGTTTCTATACATTTATATTTATTAATTAAGAAGCTTTAAAATGAAATTTCATTGTTTCTGTGATCCAACAGATTAGATTTAATGTAAAAATGCCAATCCAGTTCATGTGCTGTTCAAGTTTTTGTTTTGTATTAGACTAGATGATGATGAAATACCTAAGGTATTAAATAATTACTTTGTAAATATTGGTAAAGAATTAGCTATCAAAGTAACTAAATTTCAACTAATAAGCATATTATCCATATACCTTATAATTTTAGTTTCTGTTTTACTCCTGTTACCTCAGCAGAAGTTATTAACATCATTAATACATTGAAGAATAAGAAGAATAAAACACGAGATGGATTACACAATGAATTTTAAATTAAATGCAAATATATAATTAGTAACACATTATCCGAAGTAGTTAATTTCTCTTTTAGTTCAGGAGTTTTTACGGAACAAGGCAAAATTGCTCAGATAATTCCAGCATATAAGCGTGGAAATAACTTAGATTGTAATAATTATAGACCAATCTCGATATTGAGTTTATATCTAAAATAATTGAAAAGTGTGCCTATTACAGAATGATAAAATATCTTGACTTCATAAATTTCTTTTATCAATATCAATATGGATTTAGAAGAAAACCTAGTACATTAAATGCTGTAACTGATGTTGTGGTTGAGGGACAAGAAACATTGGACAATAACAAATTAGCAGCAGAGCTAGTTAGAGATTAAAAATAGTTTTTGATACACACAGTCATGAAATGCTGCTTGCTAAATGGGAAATGATAGGATTTAGAGAAATACCTGTTAATTGGTTTAAATGTTATATATCAATTAGATCTCAACATGTTTCAGTAAATGCTAAAGAAAGTTATGAATTAAAAATGGAATATGGTGTACCCCAATGATCAATATTAGGACCTTTATTATTCTTAATATATGTAAATGACTGATCCTTGTTGAATTTGAAAGAGAAAATAAAATTATTTGCAGATGATAGTAGAATATTTTACAAAGCAGATTCAATGGATCAATTGAAAACATATATTGAAGAAGATGTCTATTCTATGCAATTGGTTGTGCACAAACTATTATTAAACTTAGAGAAGTCTGTCTTTGTATAATCTTTCACGAACTTCTGTCAAAGACAGAACTACCAAATCAAATCGGTACAAAACATTTAGTAGTGGAAAGAGTGGAATGTATTGTCTAACATATTTAGGATTAAAAACTGATCAATATCTTTCTTGGGAATTGCATATTACGTTTCTTTTTTAAGAAAAAAGATAGCCCGTATTGTTGGGATAATGCACCGTTTCAAGAACGTTTTTTTTCGTTAAATGTTAAAAAATAGTTTATAACGCATTTATACAAAGTCATCTGATATACTTATGTACACTTCGCATCAAATAAATTGCTACAGCAAACTCCGTGCAGCTAGGCAACCCAAATGGTAACTTCTTATCTCATAATCTCGCCCATACTAAAATCAGCAAACATCAAGAGCACATTTTTTTAATAGACTTGTATTAGTATCGATAAAATGAAAGAATAAAAGCGAGACGAATGGAGGGAGAATTGATACATAAGTTGATGGAGGGAGAATTTTAAATACATACAATGAAACATTGAAACCGATGGATTACTGTTAGACAGAAACACAGAAATGAGAGAGAGAGAGAGAGAAGGGGAGGGAGAAGATGAAGATGAAGTACAGATAAAAATATGGAATTTAAACGTAGTAAAAATATTAAGTTCAGTTCCCACAGTATAAAGTTCAGTTCCCAGAAATCAAATCTAACAACAAGAGAGAAGTGACTTTTCGATTTTATATTTTTAGGGTTATAAGAATATATAAAGGATGCTTCAAGAATTCATTGAGTCACTTTCAAAATTGAGACCAAACTTGGTGGTCAGATTAATTACTTATGATTTCCAGTGAGACTCAAGAGTTTTGAGACACATCTAGGAAAATGTCAAAAGTGTAATACACATTCTTTGTTTGCGCGGGGTTCGTTTGCAAATTCGGTGATTTTTATAAAACATACTGGTTCGGAATATTTTGTAGTCAGGGATTCTGCCAGGATTTTCCGATTGGGGGGGCCTAAAGTCAAAATTGGGAGGGTGGACGTAGAGTTTTGCACAATTTCTATCAACTTTTGTCCGCAAAATGTTAAAGTTGGGAGTAGTCTCGAGGATTTGGGGCTGACAATCCCTACAGGGGCCGGATTCTGTCGGAATCACTGATTTTAACAAACCCAGTAGATACCGTAGGCCATACCCTCTATCCCAGATTACTAATGCAAATTGAACATAAAAAGAAAATGAACGAGAATTGTTCTGCTTAATTTATATCAGAAAGAGCCAAGATTACATATGTAAACTGTATCAAAATGAAAAGTTACAAATGTTCAACAGAAATATTAGCATGTTCCTATAGGCATAGCAGACATTACATGTTGCGCATTTCAAACGTGAAAAAAGGAACACATTGAATGGTATGTTGATAAATTAAATTATATGATGGAAACTATTTTTTTTTCTTTGCCAAATTAATATAAAATAATTTTTCTCTTGAAATAGCCAAAACAGAGGATCATTTTCTACTCATATCTTAAAATGTATCTGTTCCGAACATGCTACTCTAGATTCCCCCTATTGTGAATAAATAATTACCACACTAATGAACTAGTGTGTATAACAATTCGCACAGATGGAGAGAATACGGCAAAACTGAAACGGGTCACCAGCTGTTGGGGGATGCTGGTCAGGTTTTGGACTGTGTCATCAGGTTTACGATTAGAACGCAAGAGAGGAAGAGAGAAAAGACCAATGAAAAACATGAAAACTACATTATCATTATACTAAACAAGACACATACTGTTTACTCGGATTCTGACCAGTGATAGTTCATAAGTCTCCACAACCCGGAGATAAATCTCTGTTTGAATACTTCAGTGTATGCGAAAAAGAAACTGTCTGTTGGTTAATCGAACCTAGGTTTTCAAATTAGAGGCCCAGCACGCTAGCAATATTCCACAGGTGTCTCTAAGCAAAACGTGCTTAATAAATGCTATAGTATTTCTTTCTAAGAATAATAACATGAAAAGTGGATACTTCAGGTCAATGACGTGTTGTTAACTGCCCTGGTAACCCCTTGAGACTGGATTTGGACTTTTCCAAGCAAGGTTCGTAAATTGTCTTCCTCTCTATAGTGACTCGGGTATTTGATTCCACAGTCTGAAGGATTCTTCGTTTTGTATGTGAAGTTATGATTAGATTCTTTACGACAGCTTTGTAAAAAAAAAACACTTGTCTTAAACAGGATTTGAACCTACGTTCGTTTGTTGTAAGTGTTTAAAACTCGAGCACTTTTCCTCTACTCCATCTGGCCAACTAAAGACACAAGCCATGAATTACTAAGTTCATCTTTGGAAATAGCCAACTTCGTCCTATAAGTTGTTTAAACCAAAGTGCAAGCTAAAATGTCTTTATTCAATGACTTATAGGCAAATTAGTGCCCACTAATATCCGAAATAACAAAAATCCAGGGAAAATGAAAGAAACAATAACAGCTAATGCAGTTTGTTTGCGCCGTGGAAGTTTAAAGTCACGCTTATAGGAATTATTATTATTATTGCAGTGAAACGTCCGATAACTGTTTTATATTCCCTGTAAAACAGCATTGAATATTATGGAAGTACACTTTGTCAATAGTGTACTGTATGAAAAAGAACACTGACAGCTTGATAATGTTGTCTTTTAAAGTCAAAACCTATCTATAGTGGACGTCTGCAAAACTTTCAGCATAAAATAGTTTCCAATTTCAATACAAATATTGAACATCTTCAGTAACAATATTTTTACAAAATATCTTTTTGTTCACTAATTTTACTGTATATAATCTACGAAAAATGCAAGAAAGCAATTGTTAATAATAAATTTGAACTAGAAAAATACATTTTGAACGAGAAATAGAAGAAAGAAAAATTGTTCGGCAGCCGGGATTCGAAGTCGAGACCTCTAAATTAGTTTCTCCATGCGTTAACCACAAGACCAAACTTCCAGTTGCCGAACAAACGATTGACGGTGTTACTTATAGTTCGAGCTCTGCGCACATATATTTTACACAGCGCCAATCTCGTGAATCATTCTTTGGAGATAAAGTTCGTGTCCAATTTTCTCTTCCGTTTCCAGAATAAAGGACAGTGCGTGCATACATTAAATTGAATTTTGAATTTAGCTTTAAGTCCTCTTTGGCAACTTTGGATCAGACCGGATGCATGATGATGGGATTATTTGGTGGATTAAGAAAGTGGAAAAGAACGTGACAACGCCGAGAAACGCACGCACGCGCATGCCCATTGTCCTCAATCATTTCTGATGTTTCATTCTAAATGATAGCTTTGCAATTTGTTATCAATAAAAATGTATTCCTCGCCAAGGTATTTCTACTAAATCCGCCCATGCGCACACGGTGTTTGTCCATCATAAAGCGCACATGGCATGAGCAGGGATCAATCCAACGCATCGTATCTCAACCTTTTTAACGCCGCGACCACCTTGTACGGTGCTTTCTGTCCGGCGACCCCCATAAGTAATTTTCTTGTCTGTAATAAGCGGATTTATTTAACGTTGTATTAAATAGCCTCCTGAAGGCTTCAACACACGCACACAAACATGAAAGGAGTGAAAAATCAAAGAAAAAAGAGAGAGGCGGGGGAAGATAGAAAGAAAGAAATAAGACAAAAACGCTATCATTCATTTCAATTGTGTATGTAACATGTGTCCATAACATTGCATGAAATTTAAAAAGTACTAAGGATTAATAATTATGTTATGTACGGTATAAGGATCTTAGAACGGGGGTCTCCAACTCAAAATTGAATTCGAACATGAAACCACGCTCATTTACTAAATCGAGGTCGAAAAAGACGGGTCTGAAAGCAGCTAATTTCGCAAATGTTCGTATCACCCACAATAAGGGAGGCAAAGGTTAAAAAAATCGTAAGGAAATGAACAGGAACAGAAAGTTCGTCAGATGTTTGAAAACAAATTTGTAGTAGAACAGTGGACAGTACATCATCAATCAGGGCAGTTATATCAATGTGGCACTAGACGGCGCCAGAGTCAAAGTTAACGTTCGTAGTGTGCATGCTGCCAAACGTCGCTACTTATTGTAAAGCAAAGCGAAGTGCAGAGAGGTTGTAGGAGAAATGCGCTAGTAGTGTATGAACCGTTACTGCAAGAAAGATGCCGTGTATAAATCCTCTTAATATGCATAACTTACTTAGTAAAAAAAACTACAAATTTATACGCATGGGGTAGAAAGGGGAACCGAAGACAGTGATTTTGCGGACGTGTTATTTAAGCTGATTCAAAACAGATTTGAATATCCTGGAGAAATCACAGAAGAAATAACACTAGATGTGGCGGATGACCAAGAGGAAAATGGAAATGATACCTCCGATAAAGTGCGTGCCAACAACTCCGCTCGCTGGAAAACTTGGAAGAAAACTGTATATTTGCTTTCAAGAAAAAGGAGGAACGTTTGATTCGCAGCTTAAAACTGCAATCGAAAAATATACACCTCCAAATATGTATGTCGATGCAAGTGCCTCCGGAAAAATGACAAAAAATCATGTCAGACGGTGGTATGAGAATGTTTTCAAACTCGACGTACACACTGATTATAATATTCAAACAGTTTTGTTGGTAGATTCGTGGTCAGGACAAACTGATGCAACAGTTGTTCATGACGTCTTTCCCGGAAAGCAAATAACAGTTTCTATAATTCCTCCGAAAGTTACGAAGTATATTCAGCCACTAGATCGTTATTTCTTTCGTCAATATAAGTCAATTATTCGCAGAATTGCAGGAGAAGTCAGATGTAAAAGCACCGACGTTGTATCATTGGTAAAACTTCACGACCGAAAATTTATTATCAGAATGCATTCTTGTGTATACAATCAGTTCTGTGCTCCTCCATTTAAGCAAATGATCCAATATGCATGGAAGGCTTCGGGATACGATATTGGTACAGCTCTCACCTCCTTCCACAATGTTCTCGATATCACTTTCAACACTAGCATGGATGAGTGTTCCGTTGACCCATGTGACGATATTTCCTTTTTGCAATGTGCACATTGTGGTGTTGGCTTGTGTTTAGATCATTTTCTTCAAGAAGACATGCCACATTATCATACTATTTAGAGACAATTTACATGTCATTACAAGTCTGTCTGGACACTTATTTCGTTTGTTCAGGTATGTATACTCACGCCACCTCACTATTTATGTGCACTTCACTGTCTATATTGCCGTTACCATTCTTTCTAGACACTGTAATGTGTTTGTTCGTAGTTGAAATATGACCCTTCTCAGTTCTTTAATACATCATACATGATATTTACTACCTTCAATTATATAATATACCCAGTTTTTCCCCTTCGGCCCTCTTCCATATTTGCTCTTTGCCTCCCCCATAGTGGGTGATACGAACATTTGCGAAATTAGCTGCTTTCAGATTCGTCTTTTTCGACCTCGATTTAGTAAATAAGCGTGGTTTCATGTCCGAATTCAATTTTGAGTTGGAGACCCTCCCTTGTTAGCTGAAATATTTATTCAAGTGCGCTCTAGGCTCCGGTTTATCAAAATTATTTTTTACCAGAAATTTGAAAAACATTGGTCTCAGTTACGAAAAGAATACAAAAGTTACGTAAAGTCCCTTCCTTCCAATTCAGTTTAGTTGTATTTACTGTAGCTGTGGAAAGCATTTGCAACGTAGTAAGAACTATAAAAGACTTTTTTTTTTTTTTTTTGCCTTTTCCTTTGGCGAGCATTCATTTTGGAGGATTGTTTTGCGAAGGGGTCCTGCTCCTGGGTCCTTTCACATACGCACGAGAACGGGCCGCCGAAAGCGGAGCGGACAACTCTCGCGTGGTTTAGAAATACATTACGAGCAATTGGGCTTTCCACATCAGCGCGAGTGCGAGGCGGGAGCGGGTTTCTCTCGCTGCGGACGAGAAGACACTCGCGTTTCCCTGCTAGAAACGCAGCGAGAATTTCGTGGGAGCTACCTGCTGAAAGCCAAGCAAGACATTGAAGTAAATGAGCCGTTTCACATCAGCGCGAGCGCGAGGCGAGAGCGAGCGAAGAGAGAGAACAGTGTTGCCAGGAAACACCACGAACATATTCTGTATTTTCATCTATTACAACAGTGCGGTAGCTAAAATTATTTCATTGAAAGCTATTTCTTGTTGGATCATAATAATGTTGATATGAATGTTCATATAGTTGTAAACAAGAAGTTATTTCTTTGTTAAAAAAAGATGTATTGTCATTTAAAATAATAATTACTGATATACATTTTTTTTAAAACTGTAGCAGTTTCACGTCGAAAATCTGAAAGGGAATCATATCTACGGAATTATTAAACAACTATTTGTTCTGATTTTTGCACAAGCAGAAAACATTACCCAGTCTTAATAAACTAAAGTAGGCCGGACGCACCGGAACTATGTTTCGGCAAATCAGTTTGAAGACGGAGTACATTTCCCTTACTGAGTTTCTGTTATATATTTTATTTATTCGATACTGCATTAAATGATCATGATAGGTATTCTGCCCGAAGGCAGGTCTGGGGCACCGTCCCGCCGCATTCCCAATAGCGGTGCGGCGACCCTGCGGGAGCCGCAAGTGCCTTACGGGCCATTGCACAGCATTGGATGGTTCACACTACCGGCACGGGAGCCGTGCGGGTTGTCTCTTTTGGAATCTTTTTTATTCTTAATCATTTTTTTTCTCAACTGTTCAATTATAAAAATGAGATTCTTCATATTTTTCTCTATTTTAAGTAGAGAATTATAAGCTCAATAATAATAATACTAAAAATAAAGTCTGATCGAATATTAAAATGAATAATTGGAGGTATAAATTGATAACTTATTTTGTATTGAAAAATGATGTTATCCTTACTTACTTACATGCTCTATGGCTTACGGAACTTGCAAGTTCATCGCCTCAGTAGCAAACGATCGGGCTCTATCCCCATCGGGCTCTATCCTGGGCAAGATCAAGCCAGTTTTCACTGCAGACAATTATTTCTCCAAGATCCTTTCTAATATTGTCCTCCCAACGTCGTCTCCATCTTTCCAACGCTCTCTTTCCCTCCGGCTTTCCAATCAAAATGGAATATAGTCTTCGTTTTTCTCCCATCCGAGCTACATGGCCTGCCCATTTTAGTCGTCGCGATTTCATTATTTTTACATCAGGTGAGTCGTACACTCCGTGGAGTTCTTTATTATGCAGTCTTCTCCATTCTCTAGTCATCTCATCCCGTTTGGGCCCGTATATTTTTTTCGAGACCTTAATTTCAGACACCCGTAATTTATGTTCATCTGCTAGGATCGTACTTCAACTTTCGCAACCGTAAAGTATTACCGGCAGAATGACAGTTCTGTATATTTTCAATTTCAACTTCCTTGATATTAAACTCGGAAAAAATGATAAATCGGCCAGTACAGGTTCTTCGAAGTGGTAGAGTTCGAGTCCAAGAGGGGCATAAAAATTGTCAGCCTTTAAATTATAATATAGGGGAAAATATGAACTTAAACAAAATAATGGTAGCAAACCAGGCTTGGTAAAAACTGCCCCCCACAAAAAAGTTTTTTTTTTTTCTTTAAATGCTTTGCTTTATTTATTTATATTACATATAGATAGAAATAAGTTTGTTTATCCTTAATGTTCTTATGCGGCAGCGAGGTTATGAAGGACAGGACCTACAGCTACAGCTCAAAGTGGAATCCGAACCAGTACTCGATTTGCACCTGAGAGAGATTGTCCCCCACCTGGACTCGAACCCGGGACCCCTTGTTTACAAGCCGAAAATTATATAAAATTATCACAGATAGTTTAATATGTGAAATCGTCGCCATGAAGTTCACACTATTTGTGGCATTTTTACTTTTATTTATTGGTTAAAACCAATTGATATTTTGAAAATATCTACTATTGCACAAACGTGCGCATCTATTGCGATAGTTCTTTAAACTGAGATTCGTCCTTGAACGCCGCAGAGTGTTCGCAGACAAACCGTAGCATGTGTGAACTGTTTGTGCGGCTGCCGCACGGTCGCCGCAAGGCTCCCGCACAGCATGTGTGAACTGAGGCTAATAAGCTTTCCCAGTTTCGAAATAATGTCTACATAAATGTCTTTATTCCAGAAACTGTTTTCGTAAGATAAAAGGACTAGTAAAATGTACTTTGTCCACCAGAAGAACCGTGGAGTAATCGGTAGGCGGAGGGTCAACAAAAAAAAATATGAAAATTGTGAGTTTGAACCCCACTGCCGACTGAATTCTTCTTACGCCACAGGCTGGATGTTGGTCTACCAACGTTTTTAAAAACAAAGTTTTGTAGCAAGTTGTAGCAAGTTTGGCGTGCAAAGTTTGTAGCATATTTGGCATTTGTCAACTAGCAATTTTGATGCATGATACAGAGAACGGAAATACAGAGAGAATAACAACTGACGATAGAAAAGAAGAAGGAGAGAAACAAGTTGATGAGTCGGTAAGTATTTTACGTCCGTATTTCAGTCATATGTTTTGACTTCTTGAAGTTTATTGTCTACAGCATGTAAATGATTATCATCGCGTGCGGAGACAGGTGTAGTAACATTGTTCACCTACTGATATTTTTCATCGTGTTTTCCAAATTAGCAGAACACACAGGCGTGTGTGTGTCACACGGGCTCATAATACACGACCACTTCCTGTCAGAAAAGGAACGCCGAACGATATGACTAGCGAAAAAGCAGCTGCATTTTTTCAGAGATGCGGGCAGTAGTTCAAACCAACCTGCTCAGCGCTGACACAGAGGTCGGCTTCCTCCTTTGTCTTTTACATGGAATACATACCTTTCCCCTTTTTCTGTAACCCTTTTTCTAAAAGCATTAGATCTATCTCAATTTATATTTAGAAACGTTTTCTAGTCTTTTATTTTCTACCCCTGAATATAAGCCATACGTTCTATGTTCTTGAATGTTCCCATCCTTTAAAGGAGTAAGCTTAACGTTGTGGAAGGATTCATTAAATAGTCCGTGGGCAGTGTTACCAGGTTGAGGGAAATTTCTTTCGGCGTAGGGAAAAAATGAGCAAAATTTGGACATAGGGAAAAAAGGGAAGTTTTCTTAAAATGCAGTTAACTATAGGGAAATTCTTGTTCGAATAAATTTCTTTCAATAGATAGCGTAAAAATAAGTTGCAATACTACACCAAGCGCTATTTTGTGGTGAAACAATACAATTATAATAATTTATCACTGTTCTTTTTCTTTGAAGTAGCAAATATTGCAGGCGCCTGTTGCTTGAAATAAGAAACCACTCTACACAGACAGTATCTGCACATACTGTGTTAGTGAAGCGGCAAATTACAGCAAAGGGAAACAAGTCAACAATGAACTAAACAAGACAAGCTTGTGATTTAGGTAGGTTCTTCCTTTTTGAAAAAGGGAGGAGGTAGTTAAACAGTGTAAAAAAAAAACTGGATTCTGGATTCAGACCTTGAAATTGAAGGAAATAATACAAAGAATGTGTTTTTTATGTGGTGGTAGTGCTCGTATAAGCTTTATAATATCAGTTTATTTTTGACGCTCTAAATAACAAGATTGTGATATAAATATATTGAATGTAGAACATGACCACCTATTTTGAAGAAAAAACATGATTTCAGAATAAATAATGGGGCGAGTAAGGAAAGTTCAACTATTAGGGTGATTTATTATTTCAATACTTACATGGGTCATATCTGTTTTCTTCATAAACAGTAATATTACATATTAACTAGGTCATCAATGTAGTCAAAAAAAGAAATAAGAGTGTGATTCTTTTTAAAATGTTTATATCCTTTAGGCATTTTTAGCTAAGGCCAGTTAATAGAGTTATTTTTAAAGAACCTTTACTTACAACAATAATAAATATAATAATAATTTAGTAAACTTGGGCGTAGGGAATTTTCTTGGAGAAAAGGTAATTTTTGATGCGTCCATAGGGAAATTCAATACTGACCATTTGGGAACACTGTCCGTGGGCTAGACAAGATATTGCTGGTACCACTCAAGTTGGCAAAATTATATCTATAGTACATTATTTGTCATTATCCCAAATGCATAGAATAGCATGATAACCTTCTAAGAGCGGTAGCTTAAGGGGTGTAATAGAAGTCAGAAGGTGCCTTTCCTTCCACTTGGGGCCCTATTATTGACTTCCATAAGAATATCCACAGCTACTACTGGAAATGTCACACACTTTTTATTCATACCTCACTTTGTTCGTATGTAATTCTAGTGGCACTAGTTTCATGCGCATATGGTGCGCTAAAGTGAAAATAATAGGTATCTTTTGGAAAATTTTGTGTAGAAATTTCCCTTGCAGACAATTTCTCGGCTTTCTGGGGCGTATTACTGCCCAGGTGTTAACAATTGTGACTGTAAAACATACAACGATGTATACGTAATGGATTCTCCAAGTTTAAGTATAATCGAACATCAATAGGGAAAAAATTCTATGAACACTCCATATCTATGTAATGATTTTGCAGCAGGAAAGGATTTTTATAATATAAGTACCTATAGTTTAATACCGTAGTAGTCACATGCTTACAGTTCATATCTCATTTTGTTTGCACTAGTACAAGCTTTCGAATAAGGGCAGTCGCATGGGGCTATGACGTATCGTAGTGATAAAATAGGGATTTTAAAAGAAAATTCCCTGTAGAAAATTCCCGTTTTGCAAATTTTGAACCTTACTCCCATGGCAGCCCTCACTGATGGTGAAAACGAATATCTCAAAAAATAGTTTTGTGTCTACGTAACAAACACTTCAAGTTTCGTAACAATCGAATGAATATATCAATAGGAATAAAAAATATATGAACATTCTATACATGTCATTCTATATACAGCAAACAACATTTTAACACGTTTTTATTAACTCGCTTTTTTTATCTCTATGTTCGGTACAAAATAACAGGAAATCAATTAGCTTTCTTGTCTGTCTGGTCGGTACAAGATATAACAAAATAATATGAAATCAACTATCTTTCTTGTCTGTCTGTTCGGTACAAATTTTGCAATCGTTTTTAAACCTACTTCCCAATGAGCTAGTGAATTGAAACTATTATTATTATTATTATTTTGCTATTAGGGACCAAGGCCGCCGATCCCGGGGGGGCTTTGGTGACCCTGGCCCCCCGCAAAGTTGAAGTGGGCAAGGTGAAGTCGGTTCTCCTATTTCTACAGACTACAGTACATGGTAATTCGTTTCCCCTTTCTACTAAGCTTATCTTCCCTTGGAAAATCTATTTCATTGATAAATTCCTCCCTAAAGCTCGTGTGCTACAGTACTTATATAAATTACATCACGTATAATACCCCTCTCCTGGCTAAAGGAGTTAATTCGTGCATTGCTCGTGTTGTTTCTGGAGTTTCATGCATAACATCGAGAAAGACCATTTAGTAAGAAAAGAAAGAATGAAAGAAAAAATGAAAACGTATTTTTCTGTCGTTTAACGCTCGGAACGCCAAGATCGGGTCATAAATGACCCATACAGTCAAAATATTATTTTTGTCCATTAGTCATTAAATGGAAGAATGAAATTCTGTGTATTCTTCACGTACGCGTCCAAAAATCTTATGGTAGAAAATGACGTTAAACCCAAGTATTTATTGTGTAATAATTTAAGAAAATCAAGAATGAGCCAATCTGACCCAATCTTGGCGTTTTGTGTAATTATTTTTAAATGTCATTTTATATTAAAATAACAAGTTGTTGTCGGATCTAATGATCACACTTCTCTTTCCAAACTACATACACTTTATAATTCAAGGAGCGAAGAAACGTGAACAATGCTGCTTCTGTAGCGGTAAAGACAAGTACTCCGCATACTGTCAACAATGTAATCGCTTCATTTGCAAGGATGAGAATATAACAGAGACGCTTTACATGTGAGAGTGAGAGAGTAAGGTAGTTTGATTCTGGTAATTTTATATGTAGTACCTTATATATGTAAATAAGTAAGAGACTCATGGTACCTTCATTTTTGTGCGGCCATGAAAATGGTTGCAAGGTTAATATGATGTATTAACTTTTCTGTATTTTTCACTAACCTAACCTAACCTAACTGAAAAAATAAAATATAATAAATAAATACTATACAATGCAATAAATACAGTACAATGAATGCACTCATACTCAAAAATACCTTGATTTTGAACAAGTACTTTATTTGATACGAGAAATATACATGGGTCGAAAGGGACTCATCTTGGCGTTCCGTGAGATGAAATTATTGGTGTTCCAAGGGTTAAGGATCATTCATCGTGATTTTGTCATATACAAACATAATTTAAGAGAAAGAAAAAATATACAAGAAAAGTAAACGACAAGAAGAACTGACACAAAAGTAGGAGTAGACTTGCAGTAGGAAATATATCCGTCAAACTGCTGTTTGGATGCAATTATTGTCTACCGTTAATACCGTAATTTTGAGTTTCTAATACAACATATAAATAGGTAAACTATATACAGAGGGTAAGAAAAGTATTTGCACAAGTTCAACAAAGAGGAAAACAGACTGTATCACACGTAAAACCCGGACCATTTCGAAATCACTTGCCCTATTATGATAATTTGGATGGATAGAATACTAGAGATAGAGCTAACTACAATTCGATACATCTGTAAGGTAACAGGCAAGAAGAGAGTGAGAACTACATAAATTCATCGCAAAAAGTATTTGGACAACTCTCGAAATTCTAGATATCCTTTCGTGTAGTGCATTGAAGCAATCCACACCGTGTCAGGAAAGTCAAGCTTGTTTGCAAATCATGCTTTACCATTGGATACATTATAAAGAAACATAAAACAGAGCAATTATTGTGGAATAGAATCCATTCTGGCCAACCAAGAAAACTAACTGCGCGGAATGAAACCTACATTCTTCATTCTGTGAACAGAACTCAAAGAAATAGTGCTATAGATTTGACTACTTCACTCGCCTAGGATATGTGAGTTAATGTTACACCACAAACAATCCAAAATTGATTGAAAAAAAATGGGATTTAGAAGATGTGTACCCAGGGTATGAATACTGGCCACTCTATTAGTAATTACACAACCCCAAATCATAACAGACCCTCCAACATTTTTAAAAATTGAAGTAATATTCTGCTTTCTGAAACCTTTATTCTTCTTTCATCACACGTCCTGATATCCATCACTACAATAAACGTTTATCTTCGTCTCATCCTAGATTTTTTTTTTCAAACTTCCAGCCATTCATATTTATATTACTTGGGAAATTAGAACTTCTTCTTTCTGCTTTATTCTGATATGTGTATTTTGTTTCTGGCTACACATCTTCTGAATCCCAATTTTTTGTTCACATCTACACATCTGTAACATTAACTTGTATATCCTATGCAAGTGAAGTAGCCAGATATTTATCACTAATTCCTTGAGTTTTGTTCACAGAATGAAGAATGTATGTTTCATTCCGAGCATTTAGTTTCCTTAGTTGATCAGAACGAATCCCCAATAATTATTCTGTTTTTTTTTTCTTTATGATGTATCCAACGCTAGATCATGCTTTGAAACAAGCTTGGTTATGTCTCAGTACATTTTACTTTCCGCAAGTAATTTGAAATTAAAGTAAGCAGTTCCAATGTTGTTTAACTCACTTTGTTCTCCATGCTGCTTCTTTATGCCTGACATGGTGTGGATTGCTTCAATACACCACGCAGAGTGTTTTGTACACTCATGCTCAAAAAAGTTTTCACATGTCTTTATTAGACAGTTTTTGATCAATAATATTTTTCTCCTTAGTTTCTGACGTTCGCTTAATTGTTATACTTGTAAAGTATGTAAAAATTAATATTTCCAGAAACTTTGTCACAGAAATATTAATAAATAACGAAACCAGAAAGAAAATATAAAAAAGTGAGAAATAGTCGAAAAATTTCTGTCAAAAAGTTAGAAATTTGACAACGTAGGGAAATTCGCAGGGAAATTTAGAGGAAAAAAAAGGAAATTGTTTTCGCTCGCCGAAACAGTCCATATCTTTATTACTTTCTGAAACTGAAAATAGGGAAATGTTGACTCAAATGAAACATTACGCAAACAAAGATTACAGATATAATGCATGCGCTGTATAATCATGTGACAGAAACTATTATATTCCGCAAAATGGAGCGAAAAAAGTTATAAAATCTCATTTAGCTTTCGAAGTGAAGAGTGTCAAACAAACGGTGAATCAATACATGTTTATCAAAATGTTGTATCTGAACGTCCTCGTGGCGCAGTGGTTAGACTTTGGATTTGTGGTGTGTAGGGTCCTCAGTTCGAATCTCCTCTTATCCCTAAATTATCATTTTTTAAAAGATTTTCTAATATAAAACGGGGTTATTATTTTTTGTAATTTCCGAATGTATTTATCTCTTTTATATAGTAGCATTGCTTATAGAATGGTCTTTTCTACATTACCAGTAGACACTCAGGAAAGTGTAAGTGTTGTGTATTAAATTCAAGAACAGTAAATATGAGGTTAAAACTGTATTATCATGTAAGGTTTAGGAACAGATCCTATGAATGCATGTGCTCGAGAGCAGTTACACTTTCAATATGTAAACCCAACCCATATTAAAACTAGTTATGCACATTACGCGTCCAATTCCCAACATGTATTAGAATGTTATATGTATAAATGTTACTTTCATCTTATTTATAATATCATTGTCTAACACTTGATTTAGTTTTCGAAAGGTAGCAGTGGAAAATGCCTACAGGTTTCTAGATTATTCTATTATTATTATTATATTAGTAGAATGCAAAATGTCTAATTTAGAAATAAATTATATTTTAGGTAAGGATAAGTATGTTTACGTTACAAATATAACTAGTGTAATTTCTATATTCCACTTCAGCAATTTGTTTTCGTTATAATAATTCAGGATGGCTGAAGTGAAAGAGAGTCCTTTTAAGAGTTTTTATTTTAAAACGAGAATGAGTACCTCATGCGTTGTAGTGAAATAGGAATAACAATGAAGGAAAAATTAACTGTAAAACATTAGAAGAAGGTTATTTTATTTCTGTGATGTAAGGGATCAACATGGCGGCAGCAAATACTTGACCAGCATTAGACTTGTTGTTGCGGTAAGAAAGACCTCTTACATGTCTGCGTGTGTGCGCAAATCACAGCGAAACTGAAAACCGAGACCTTCCAATGAGGTAAAAGAAACTACTAGGTGCTTCTCGACGATTGTCTGCCGATAACGGTAAATACTGACATTTATCTTAAACATTACGGGATATATCAAGTAACTTTTCCAAATGTCTAAATAGTGAGCACTAATTTGAGTTGTTATTGTTTTAAATGTAAATAGATTAATTACAAGTATGATTGCAGCACTAATCTTATAAGAGTGTTTGTAGGGGGATTTCCAAATAATATAGTTGTTCATATCGTTTACTGCGAGAAATAAAGGAAAATTCCTGCAATGACCGCAAAAGTCTATTTCTGCCTGTTCTACGAAAACAGAAAGTTCTGGGTACAGATGCACAACACGAAAGCGTAATTAAAATTAATTTAAGAGCACTTGTAAATTGTGTAGACTTTAATCCATTCTTCAATGCTTTCAGCTTTCTTCAAAGAGTTTTACTTGCCCAGATGACAAGGAAGATTAGCCATACAGAACATCCCTTTCATTGTTGTTTGGTGGGATTTCTATCTTTATTGTTTCTTCATTTTATTACTGAATATTTCTTTGCATATTTTATTTCATTATTTTCATCAACAATTTTTCTTTCGTTGAAAATCTTCAAAAACAAACAAAAAGATCTGATTGTTGTTTAATTTTTCGTTGAGATTTTGGTGGCAAGCCACACCCCTTTTCGCTCCGGATTGTCTGATTTGATTCTCTTCTATGATTGGTTGAGGCCAGTCAGTAGTTAACACATGGCCGTCGAGTAGGAAAGGCTGTTCAAAATTTACGCTGGCTCAGAAAGTTATATAAAAGCAATATGATAATGCAGCCAATGTCCAGAAAGTTTATTAATATAAAGAGCAGCGTCGACTAGTAAATAACGACAACTTTTGGAAGCAGTTTCTCTATCTTTTATAAAAGAATCTGTCAATCGAATGCTGCAGTTTGGGGTCTTACACCCTCCATATTGGCCTTGACCGGGAGTGGACGAGACGAAGCATCTTTATGGCAGTTTGTTTGTGTGAAGAGGTGTTCATAAGTGTGTGTGAGGTGATTTGTTGTGGTAAATGTGGTGTTCAGTGGTTTTTCTTAGTTTTTCTGAAATAAATAAAAATATAATTAGTGTGGTTGATACCCCATTTTCTGTGTGTATGCAAATAATTTAGTGTTTTCATCATATGAAATTGGTGTGTTTTTTCTGTCAAGGGATGTGCACCGTAAGAATGTCTGCTTAATTTGATAGGCATCGGGATCGGTTATCTAAATTCAGGTATGTATGTTTAATGTCTTGAAATTCTTCTTTCTCTCTCAGAAACCCAAGTCTGTTTCACCTACGTTCAGATTACTAAATTTCAGCACATTAAAATTTTGGTTCAAATACCTTGAATATTTTACCTTGCACTATAGTTGTTGCTACATTTCAGAATGCACGTTATTTTCCCATTCATCATTTTTGTTTGCTCATCCGAAAACTCGTATATGTAAAAATTGCACCAAATTTCTATAACATATCCGTTTTTGTTAACCGTGAGATTCAGTGTTTTCCCTATGTTTTGTTTTGGTACCTTGCAAAGTTTAAAGCTTCTTCGTTACGTATGCAAACCGTAAGTCAGTTCGCTCATGGAAACTCGTATTTCAAACTAATACCTATTTCAATAATAGTAGACCATGTTTGTATTATCAGTATTAATGGTTACGCTGAATGAAGTATAAAAATAAAAATTACATACGAAATGTTTTAGCAAAGTTTTGAAAATATCAAACTAAATTGTTGCCCAGTAGCTACAATGTAAATAAAAATCTTTTCGTTGAAAGAAATGTTATTTTTCAGTAAGTGTGGAAATTTTTATTTAACTGGGCTGAAGTATAGAATGTCTACCACATTTTGGAATATAAAATAACTTATTTATTTTTGAAAAATTAGTTTGTGAAATATATTATCTATTCTTGGACAGACCTTTTCTGCATATAATTAATTTACCCTTTTGTTATGTGAAATTAACAGCATCTTGAATGCTCATTTTGATGTTCAAGAGATTCTCTTCGGAAACTTTTTTTGAAGAAAATTCAGCAATCAGTCTTTTGCCTTGCGATTGTCATTTTTAAGTAAAAATAGATTACATTTTTACCAGATATTTCTTGTGTCAAGGGTTTCATTATGATATAGGAAGATTACCATCACTGTCGTATTACAGGAAAGGTTCTTAACCGTTCAACATTTCAGTCCACGAAGTGTTAATTTAATTATATGTGACAAAGTAATTGCTGATGAAGTTTAAGTTTGATATTTGATCCAATTCTTTAACATTTTTTAGAGAGTCGTTAAATTAGTTCTGTGCATCCAAATTTTCGTGTTAAATATTAACTAGTGCGCGGCTGTGTTGAGCCTTGTACTATTTTAGGGGCCTAGTTGTGTTAGGTAACTAAAATAGCTTTCGTGTTCTGCTTTCCTGTGGGATGTTCTCGCTTGCGTCCCCCCTTTTTTGAGGACGCTTTTCTTCGTTTTTATAGATTTCTGTTTTTGCCAACTTTCACTTGCGTTTGAGCACTTCTTTCGGGCTTCTTACATGCATACTTTGTGTATTAGACTAGTGTATGTTCTTTCTTTGATGTGGCTGAAGTGGGTGTTGATAGGTAGGTACTCTCCCTCCCTTCAGGTCCGATAATAGTTTTTCTTTTGTTTTGTACCCTCTCCTGTGGCGTAATTTCGGTACGTTTGGCCACGTTGAGTGTGGGTAAGCCCCCTTTTTGCAACAGGGTGCCGCGGGCCCCTAGGTTGCTGATGAGTCTACCTACTTTCGTTGGAGCAGCATGTGGGACATTACAACGTCTCTGAGAATATGTGGAGTCCAATAGTTTATTCGCGCTTAAGATGCACTACTCTCCAACAAGCCTCTTTGTTACTTGCCATTCAGTAAACATAGTTTAAACACCTGACAAAACCATGCCGAAGTGAACCGCACAGACAACAGGAGGACCTGGGTGAGCGTGTCAATTAATTTGGTAATTCAATGTATAGTTTTTTTGTAAAAAATTTAAATATTTACCTTCACGATGTGCAATATTTCTTTTAATACAAACTATTTCAGATTCGTGATATGCACTTTAGTTTGTAAAAAAATCTAATTTTAGAAGAAAAATTTCGACAGCATTGTAGAGTTTTGCTGGTGAGTAATGCATTGGAGTAAAATATGAGCTTTTAGAACTTAGGAATAAATCAAGAGTAGGAGGATACAATGAAGTTGAGATAGTGATGGCTACTTTTGCATTTTCAATAACTTGTATTCAATCAACCTGAACTTCAGAAATATATCAATGCCTAGCTATCGAGATTTAATCGTAGTCAGTAATGCCTGTGAATATTTTTATTGAATAAAGAAGTTTAGGGCTTCCGCCGTTTTCATTTCCGATATGGCCCCATTCTAGAGTCTTAAAATCAACTTTTTTTTTCTATTCCTGAATCGAATTCAGCGCCATATGGAAACATGAAATAACAAGATAGGCGTTTTGGAGTTGCAGCTATCTTGGATTTCAGAATGCAAGCCATCATCTTATATTTCATATGAAAAATGTTTCCGAATTTAGAATCGTATTCATAACGTTTAAAGTAAAGGGATCTTAACTTGAAGGAAAATGGGATACTATTTCATCATACATCCCTTTTAGTTTGCCTGACATTGAATTTTGTTCTTTTTCCCTCAAAACCAAACTGAATTTCCTTCGGAAAATACAAATGAAGAGTGAGGGGAGCAAACAAGGAATGTTCATTTTTGGAGCTTTTTCGGAATCTGTGCTTTTTCTGTTGGTGAAACGTCCTACTATTGAACTGAATATTCCTTTCGTGCTGAAACGTAGAACTGTACATGGAAAAAGCGTAAAAAGATTGGCGAAACCATTGTGTCTTACGAGGTTTTCAACATTAAAATAGGTTTTTCTCAGAAAAACATTTTTGTGACATTCGTTGTTTTCCCCTTAGCATTCAAATATGAAATTTATGACAGTTGGACTTCTATTGAACTTTTATTGTAAAATTATCTCAGATATCCATACCCTCAATCTCAGTACAACTTGAGTGGAAATTCGCACCCACTGAGAATACTATGTTATTCCTTGGCTAATTCTAAACCAGATTACTATCTGCAAAATGTTCTTAGAATACTCACACTCAAACATCCAGATGCCAAAAAACCAAACCAAACCATTGTAACCAAACTTTGTATATTGATTAGAAAGGTATCTAACAAAAAATCCTACAATATATTTTGTAGAACCTGCCGTTCAGTAGGAAAGGATAAAATGATAGCTAATGAGCGAAATCTGGCCTAGAGAAAGTAGAAGTCGAATACTGTAAATAATCGTTCAAGTAGCACTGATGGAGCAAATATAGAGCGTTAGACATGCCGGAAGTCGTCATCAGTTTAGCACAGGGATTGAGAATAAGAAAAAAATATTTAATTGCAAAGACGTTTCTACCAAATAGAAAGTTTACATTGGAATAAAATGTTAACAGGACTTTCACGTATGCCGACCACTAACCTGGGGCTGCGCACCCCTCGGATGACACCGCCCAACTCACTTCCGAAACACCGTGTCCCCTTCAACGCCTCGCTTCTCTCGGTGTGCGTCCAGCCCTGGTTTATTTATGTACATTCCACCTTTCAGTAGCATCTCAAGCAATTATTAATAATAAATATGAACATATAAAAATATATTTTGAAAGAATCAATCTTAAATCGCCGGGATTCGAACGCGTTTTTTTATTTCGTAAGCACTACTACTGCACCACGCTAGGAACTTGCAATCGCTGATTTCGCCGTTGTATTTACAGTGCAAGTGTTACATAAGAACCCAAGTGACCTGTCTTATGATGACGACTTCCGCAGTTTTTACTATTTTAATCCCCATCTGAGCGTTAGCTTACAGTGTGAGACATCCACGGTTCGAGTCCTGTCGCGACGTGAATTTCTTTTTCACTCTTTTCGTAGCACCTGTGCACTTGTTATATATATTCTACAAT